>QFDD01000299.1:0-42429 GCA_006871305.1 Vachellia collinsii | reverse complement strand
TACAAAAGGTATTCTGGATTATGTTCACTCTGATGTTTGGGGTCCTTCCAAAACACCATCATTGGGAGGAAAACATTATTTTGTGACCTTTGTTGATGATTTCTCTCGAAGAGTTTGGGTGTATACGATGAAGATGAAAGATGAAGTTTTGGGAATTTTTCTCAAATGGAAGGCGATGATAAAGACACAAACAGGGAAGAAGATCAAGTGTATTCGCACAGATAACGGAGGAGAATACAGAAATGATCTATTTCAAAAGGTTTGTGATGATGAAGGCATCGTCAGACACTTCACCGTTAGACATACACCACAACAGAATGGAGTGGCAGAACGCATGAACCGGACTTTGCTGGAGAAGGTTCGGTGTATGTTGTCCAATGCTGGCTTGGGCAAAGAATTTTGGGCTGAGGCAATAACATATGTGTGCCATCTCATTAATTTTCTACCATCTGCAGCTATTGGCGGTAAAACACCATTGGAACAGTGGTATGGAAAACCTGCTGAAGACTATGATTCTTTACATGTGTTTGGTTCAACAGCTTACTATCATGTAAAAGAGTCAAAATTGGATCCGAGGGCAAAGAAAGCTGTCTTTATGGGGATCACTTCTGGTGTCAAAGGATATCGTTTATGGTGTCCAGAGACAAAGAAGATTATATTCAGCAGGGATGTTATTTTTGACGAATCTGCTATGGTAAAGAAGCTAGCAGTTGAAGATACCAAAGAAGATGGTGTTCCAAAGCAGGTGGAGTTTGAAGGGAATATTATTTTCCTAGTACAAGGAAAGGAAACAAAGGAAGACTTTCCTATAGCAGAAGAGCCAGTTGAAGAGGAGGTTTCAACACATGAACCTCAACAGCAACCTGAATCAACAGCAACAAGCAGGTCAAAAAGAACAATAAAAAAGCCTACTCGCTTTATGGATATGGTGGCTTGTGCAACCTCAATTGCAGCTGATGATATTCCTTCAACTTATCAAAGGGCTATCCGAAGTTCGGAGCAGGATAGGTGGAGGAATGCCATGAATGAAGAAATGCAGTCCCTTCATCACAATGGTACATGGAGATTGGCCAAACTCCCGAAGGGTAAGAAAGCAATTGGTTGCAAATGGGTATATTCCTTTTATCTCAAAAGGAATATTTGAAGAGGGTACTAAATCGGTTTGGTATGAATGAGAAAACAAAGCCGGTTAGCACTCCACTTGCCCCTCATTTTAAGCTTAATGTTGATATGTCGTCAAAGGAAGAAGATGAACGAGAATATATGTCAAGAGTACCGTATGCAAATGCTGTTGGTAGCTTGATGTATGCAATGGTTTGTACGAGACCTGATATTTCACAAGCTGTTGGAGTTGTGAGTAGGTACATGCATGATCCTGGAAAGGAGCATTGGGAAGTTGTGAAATGGATTCTACGGTATATACATAATACTGTAGATGTTGGATTGGTCTTTGAGCAGGAAGATGATAGAAGTTTCGTTGGGTATTATGACTCAGATTTTGCGGGTGATTTGGACAAACGAAGATCAACTACTGGTTATGTGTTCACTTTTGCAAAGGCACCAGTTAGTTGGAAGTCTACTTTGCAGTCAACAGTCGCTTTGTCTACTACGGAGGCAGAGTACATGGCAATTACAGAGGTTGTGAAGGAGGCAATTTGGCTTCAAGGATTGCTTGAAGAACTTGGTATTAAACAAGATGATATCATAATATTTTGTGATAGTCAAAGTGCTATTCAATTAGCAAAGAACCAAGTATATCATGCGAGGATGAAGCATATTGATGTCCGTTATCACTTTATACAAGAAGTAATAGAAGAAGGTGGAGTCATAATACAGAAGATACGAACAGATGATAATCCTGCTGATATGTTGACAAAAGTTGTTACTCCTACCAAATTTCAACATTGTTTGGATTTGATCAATATTGTTGAATGTTGGTAAGGGAAATTGAAAATGTGGGATTCTTTCCCAAGGTGGAGATTTGTAAGGTGTGGGAAAGAGTCCCACACCGTTTTTGCAAGTGGAGAGAGGGTGCTTGAGTCTAAATAAATAGAGCACCCCTCTCCCATTAACATTCATCCCTCAAATAGCCAATCCTTCTAATACTATAAGGATTTATGCTACAAATATTTTTTCTTGTATTATTACTTATGCAATTATTTGAGTAATAATAATTGTAGATATTTGAGTATTCCTTTTTTATTTTTGTCTTGCCTATTATTTATTAGCTATTATTAGATATAGTAGTTGTAGCTTATTATATTATTAAATTACTTCTAGAAATTTATTTTCTAGATTTGTGATTTTTTAGTATAATCGGTTACGCTCTATAAGTTTGGCTTCCGCAACATAGCCTCCCAAAGTGCTTTTTTTTTTTTTTTTGCAGCGCACTCAGTGAATAAAATTGTGCCTTTTTTATTTATTATTTGAGTATATGTGTCAAACTTTAAGAGATGTTGACTTCAGAAGTAAACAAAGATATAATAAGTAAAAGGCCGCGCATAATCTAGTCCACCTAACTCTCAATTTGAATTTATATGTTCTATTTGCAGGAGAATCATTGGTCAAGAATTGCTCTAGGTTTGTGCTAGTGATGTGGTTGATTCTAGTATTTGTACTAATGCAAAGTTACACAGCATGCTTGTCATCAATCTTGACCGTACATCAACTGCAACCTCGATACATTAGTGAGGACGATGTTAAAAATGACCTCAACATCAGTATTGGATACCATTGTAACTCATTCATTAGAGGTTTGTTGATTAATCACATGGATATTAATAGGTCAAGGGTGAAGAACTACACTGACATTGAAGAATACAAGGAGGCTTTAGACAAAGGAAGCCTTAAAGGTGGTGTCGATGCTATTTTTGACCAAGTTTCCCACCTTAAAGTCTTCCTCAATCGATATGGTTCCAATTATGCAATGGTTGAAACTACACATCGAACTGATGGGTTTTCCTTTGTGAGTTTTCATCTCTACTTTTACTTCCAATTTTATTATATATATGAGCTAGATATATGATTTACTTCAATTATAAATATAAAACCTCGATACATATAATTCGGTATTTTCATTAAATAATAATTATAATGCAATAATTAAAAATGCTAAAATAAGTAAATTAACACATATTTGTTATGTGACCACAAAATTAACACATATTTGTTACACAACTAACTTTTTCATATTTACAAATTAGTTATGCAATTCTTATATTAAGGATCCGATATATGATATATGGGGCGCTTTCTAGATCACTTAGGATTCTTTTGTCCTTGTTAACTTGTTAGTTTAAATGTCAATTTTGCATGATTTTCAGGCATTTCCCCGGGGATCCAACTTAACCTCGTACTTTTCTAGAGCCATATTAAATGTGAGTGAGAGTAAGAAAATGGATGATATTGAGTGGAAATATTTTGGAAGCAAGGGCAACAAAGAAGGTCAAGGCCTATTGAGTTCATCATCAGATGATGCAAATTCTAGACTCACCACTTATAGCTTTGCAGGTTTGTTTATATTAATTGGATTTCTTTCACTGTTCGCTTTGATAGTCTCTGAAAGTCATATTTGGCAAAAACCTGTAATGCTGGCAAAAACATATAGCCAACAATTCTTGAGTCGTAGTTTCACAAGAACAAGTCCATTAGAGGAGGGTTCGACAACAAGAAGAAGAAATATTGATGATGGAGAAGGTACTACAGCCAGAGAAAATAATCAAAACGTTGGATTAAAAGATGGAGCAGATAACAACCATGGAGAAATCTCAACGACGTCTCTTTCATGTGTTATTCATACTGAAACATTACCTGTGTAAGTAAATACACAGTAATGGAGAATTATCCTCACAGTTTAAAGCCAGTCATTTCATGTATAAAAAGAATGTACTGTAAGTCATGAATAATGAATAGTGTGGTTTATCTCAGATTTTAGTGGCAGAGCATTACCCACAATTAAATTAGGATGTAAAATATTGTAATATTCAAGTTTTCTTTCCTTTTTGGAGCATATTCGTTTCAAAAAAACCTTGAATGATTCTTTTCTTTTTCTTTCTGGGAGTTCTTTACTTACTTTTTTTTATTGAAACCAATGACACACGAAGAGTGCAAGCAAGAGCACTATAGCTTTAACCATTCAAGTAGCAGAGAAAATATTAATAACAAATGATAATGATGAGGTAATTAAGGTGTGAGTAGAGTATCAAAGGTTACCCGGCCCGTTCTAATATCAAAGAATGGAAAAAGAAAAATATAATTTTTACGTTGTTTCTGCAAACTTGAAAATTGATCATATCTATTAAAATCAATCACTAAGTAGTACGTGGACTTTTCAATTTAAAAGGATCACTTGAAAATTGATCATATTAATTGAATTCAATTTTGTTTGTTAATCCGCAAGTGTTAGCTGCAAATTGGGACATTTGAATTCATTAGGAAACCTGAGTGAACTTGCTATTTGGATAATGTTTACTTGTCAATTTATAAAAGAGAACTTGTCACGGTAGCTCAGACCAGTTCTCTTTTATAAATTGACTGGTTCTCTTTTCAAGAGTTAGATATATATTATCAATCATTTCAAAAATGAATATCACAATAATGAAACATTATTTTATTGATCTAAAAGTAAATCTAACGTAGAACGTTGAAATTCATACATTAAGGTCACGTTCAATTCAGGGGGGCAATCAAATTACTCCCTCGATCATGTGTCTCTGTATATTATATATATGACGCCTTCTAAAAGAAATTATTTAACCCATACGATAAGTTAATGAGTTAACTGTTATTATTTATTTCGCATGAATTAGTTGAAAGTGCCCATATAATATTAGAGACATCATGAGAGAGTAGAGAGGGAGTGGATAGAGTCAATTAAATAAGGTGAAGTCAATCTAAGGTTACCTTTCCATAATTTACATGAAGCTTCCATTTAATATAAAGCAATTATGCACTGCCATAGTATGGATGTATGTATATGAGTGTATATATTACCGAAGTTGACCTTGACTTATTCTAATCATGACCTGGACTTATTCTAATTATGACTATGACTTGTTCTAACCGTCTCTCAAAAAATAGTACAGTATATCCTATTATTTTTCCTGTGTTTTAATTTGTCTGGCTTTATTGCTGTATTTAACTAACTTTACAGGAAAAACAATATATATTTACTAACTTAAGAGATAAATTACTATTTTATTTTCAAACTATCAATGTAATATGTTGAGCAAACATATACATGGCATATTCCTTCCTTGACAACCAATTTCGCTTCCTAAATGTCTCTCCAGTTCATTAGAAGAACACATACTACTAGTAATAAAATAAACGAAAATATCAACATGCTTATGGTATTCACATATGATTTTATTATATAAATAAAGGCAGTTACACATTCTCTCAAATGAGCTAGCGTTTAATTTCTTCATTTTCTTGCCTCATATATACCACTATTATGAGATGGCAAGCCCAAATTACTATTCGGGCTGCCTTCTGATCATAATTACCTGTGTTGCCTTGTTAATAGCTGAGATTGGAGCAGGCGATGATTCTGCAGGTTCACTCCTGGGAGGGAAAAAGCTAATAATTGGACTTCCAAAGAAATCAGGCTTCACCCAGTTTGTGGATTTACAACTCAATTCAAGTAATAAGATTCAGGTCGTCAAGGCTTCAGGTTATTCCATTGAAGTCTTCGAAGCTGCAATAGCTTTCCTAAAGAGTTCACATTACAATATTTCTTTCGAGTTCAGAGCTTTTGTGCACGAAGATGGAAACAGTGCCGGGAATTACGACGCACTCGTCCATCAGGTTTATGAAGGAAAGGTTAGAAACTATACAATCTTCTTATATATATTACTGTTCATGTGTGTCTGTGTGTGTGTGTGTGAGAGAGAGAGAGAGAGAGAGATCAAAATCCTCTCAACTGTAGTACTGCTGCTGAAAACGAGACCAGCAAGCTACAAAGAAAATATTGTCCCTCGCCTCTTGTCTATTTATGTGAGGCTCACAAAATGTGGAGCTGACAATTTAATTATTTCAGCAGTGATACTTTTTCCAGGATCTGTGATCACTTTGCTCAAACGATATGCTTAGATTCTACATAAACTTACTCCATTAGGACTAATCAAATTAAGTCATTCAAACTTCAAAGAGATTTGGAGTTGGGCAAGTCCTCAAGTTAAAAACGGTTTTGATTGATGGAAACTTATATAAAAATTTATATTTTATTTTAGCCCAGCTACACCAAAACTTAGATTCTCTCTAGCTAGCTCTTTCTTTCATCCATAACGTAGGCTCTTTTATGAGAGTGTGTATAGATTAACCTTACAAAATTTGTTATATGAGTTCGTTCCACCTAGCCCGGTTTCTCTGCACAATGTTACTGCGCCAAAATCCTTATGCAACTTGCCCATGTTAAGTTAGCGCTTATCCGTGATTATAAGAAAGGTAATTCTAGAAAACATGCATTATCAGCTGGCGCTATCAGAGAATCGGTCGCTCAAATACTTTTTAATGAAAATAAGTAAAAGGGGAATTAAAGAAATGGATATGATATCATATTTTATTCTTCTCTAAGACATTATTTTATTCATTTGATGATTACACTTTGATCTACGATTAATGGTTGTGATGTAGTTTATTAATAGTTTTGCTCAACCACTTCAACTTGCTCTGTCTGTATATTTCTAGAATTACCTTTTCTTCGCCAAAATGATGTACTGATCAAACTAAAAGGACATCATGAAAAATTCTTGGCCTTATTCTTTCATGTTGGTTTAGGAAGAGAATCTTGCACAAGTGCTTTTTTAGACTTGCAGAAACATGTTCTGAAATAAAATACCTCTCATACCTGATAAACACAATCATTAATCAACTAGAACAACATCTGACTTTTTTTGTCATTTTTTATAATTAAACAGTACGATGCTGTGGTGGGAGATGTGTCGATTGTAGCAACTCGATCAAATCATGTAGATTTTACATTACCATATGCACCGTCTGATGTGAAGATGCTAGTGAAGGTTCGCCATGATCCACGGTTAAATATGTGGATTTTCGTGCGACCTTTTAGTTGGGATCTGTGGTTGTCAATTGCCATCTTCAGTATTTTCATAGGAGCTACCATATTCTTCATGGAACGTAGCAGTGTCAAGAAAAATTCAGCGTCTGAAAATTCACCATGTAAGAAACAACACAGTGGGGTTTCTATCTTATGGCTTCCAGTAGAACAAGCAATTCTTCCTGAAAGTGAGCACCCTATTAACTTTGCTATATATATATCCCTGTATTATTAAATTAATTGCAATTGTAATTGAAGGTAACTCTTAAAGTCAGTGAAAAGAATATCATGGTTTGAGAGAACTTAAAATAAGTGTTTTTGTGTTTTACAAGCTAGACAAAACTTTTATCATATATTTATCCTCTATGGTGCAAAATCGTTTGAAATAAGCTGATAAAAATCATGTATTTCTTGAACTATCTGCAGGAGAATCATTGGTCAAGAATTGCTCTAAGTTTGTGTTGGTGATGTGGTTGATACTGGCATTTGTGTTGATGCAAAGTTACACGGCAAACTTGTCATCAATATTGACTGTACATCAGCTACAACCTCGTTACCCTAGTGAGGATGACGTTATAATGGACCTCAAAGTTAATGTTGGATACCACAGTCAATCATTCATCGGGGGTTTATTGGTCAATCATGTGAAGATTGATAAGTCGAGGGTGAAGAACTACCCTGACATTAGAGAATATAAGGAGGCTTTGGACAAAGGGAGCCGTGAAGGTGGCGTCGATGCTATTTTTGATCATATTTCCCACGTTAAGATCTTCCTCAAGCAATATGGTTCCAATTATGCCATGGTCGATACTAGACATCGCATTGCTGGATTCGCTTTTGTGAGTTTTCATCTCTATTGCTTTATCAGGCCTGTCACATCCATCACTTTTATACTTTTCTTACGCATCTCGAAGCGCCATAGTTTAGCTGAACCGTTATTTAAAGCCCATAAGATAAAATTTGCATGTCTATCCTTAAGTTATTGGTTATTTGATATTTACATATCTTTAGTCCAAATTTGAAAACATACTAATTTTAGAAAAATCACACAAGTGTGAGTGTGATATAAACTTCTTTTGAAAGCTCTTGCAGTTTTTTGCATGAGAAAAATATAATTCCTTTTGCACATTTTAAATCTAGCTAGATGGTCCAAAACCTATATCATGTCAACAATATATTAGTGTTGCCCTGGCATATCAGGATTAATTGTCTCATAGCGTGTTCATCTTTCTCTAGTTGTACATATATATATTGTAGGTTTAGTATAATTTTGAGTAATCTGTTTTTAATTTGTCTGTCTAAATGTTTATTTACATTACTTTTCAGGTATTCCCCCAGGGTTCCAACTTAACCTCGTACTTTTCCAGAGCCATATTAAAGGTTACAGAGAGTGAAGAAATGGACAAAATTGAAGAAAAATATTTTGGGAGCAATCAAAAGGACAATGAAGGCCAAGGCTTATCTAGTTCATCATCAGATGATGATGAAAGTTCCAAACTTACCACTTATAGCTTTGCAGGTTTGTTCATGGTAATTGGAATTCTTTCACTTTTAGCTTTGGCTCTCTCTGAAAGTCATATTTGGCAAAAGCCTGTTGTGCTCGCAAAAACATATAGCCGACAATTGCTGATGAGTTGGAGTTTTAGAAGAACTAGTCCATTAGAGGAAGGTTCTACACCAAGAAAAAATTTTGATGAAGAAGGTTTCAAAGCCACAGAAAATGACCAAAATATTGGATTGGAAGTGGAGCATATATATATATGACCATGGAGAAATCTCAAAGATGTCTATGTCATGCATATATATATATATATATATATTGAAGCATTACCAATATAAGCATGTACATATGGTGATGGCAAATTATCCCCACATTTTAAAGCCAATCAATTGATGCTCGGAAAGGCGTACTATTTATGAGCCATAAATAATTTTATTTATTTTGGAGCTCTATATTCAAATTCAGCGCAGGCCTGCGATTCAATTAGGTTATAAAATCTAATATTCATGTTTTTTAGCTTATTAGGAGAAAAGCTTTGCATGATTCTCTTCTTTTGTATAAGGTTTTTCCCCCACTTACTAATAGGAGGAGGAGGAGGACTTATGTAGTTAAATTAACATCGCACTTTAAACTCGAATTTATGGATCATTTCATTTATGTGTGTGTATAAAATAAGAGACTTTAAGTTTTGATAGGATTTTTGTCGGCAGTTCAAATATTGACAGATTGTGTCCATGTTTAAATACATTGGTTCAATTTCTTCCTACCTTTCAGCTTTGCCCTTCAAATGATTTCTTCACCATTCAATCTAGTTATTTCTTAGTGAATCACTAGGTTCCAAGTACTTTCTCAATGTTTACTCAATTTTATTTAGCTAAATTACACAAAAGTCTTTAAAAATAATATATACACAATTCTTTTGACTTGTGAGCAACTCAGTTGATCTTTAGAATTTGAGGATATAGTTATCAGAACATTTACATTTTAGTAAATATCTCTTTCGTCTTTGATTATTCCTTTTGTTTTACGTACATGTATCTCCTTAAGATTTTGTTCTTTTTGAAGATTAACCACTTATAACTTTTAATTGTATTCAAATAACCCTCTTAAGTTTTAAGTAATGTGTAACAGTACACTCCTATTTACGTTCTTATAGTGAAACAACATATTAATATTTGGCAAGAAAAATATTAACGAGTTAATAAAGTATTCTAAAATTTTATGAGGGTTAGTTATCAAGTTTTAAATTCCAAAAAAAGATGTTTACACAACTTCAAATTTAGGAAGATTGAGTGCAATTCGCCAATCTATTTTGTTTCTTCAAAATAACATCAAGTTGTACTTGAATGTGCCGAGAAAGTCTCAATTAAAATTTGGGAATGTTGACTCTATGGTTAGTCTTCACATTAGTTTATATCAAGACTAATAATTCAACAGTCTACGTTCAACCAAAGAATAAGTAAATTATAAAGAAAAGATAACGTAACTGACCGTTAAGGCAACATGTTTATTGAAAAAAAGGTATTTTCATGTACAAGATTGCTAAAATACATCATATTGTGATTCTAGAAATGTAAGCCTTTGCTAAAAATATAAATAAGATTCATATTTAACACCAAAGAGCTTTCTTCACACATCATTTATTGTAATTACGGAATTAACATATTAAATATGAAGCCTTTATAAGAAAGTTAATTATTTTCACAGGATACTATATATCACTGCAAATCTTGTCTTTTTTGAATAGAAAGTGAAAATTATTATTATTATTAAGATCTAAGTAGAGATTCTACCTTTACACATATTGTCTAAATGCTATAATAATTAGGAAAAATCTTTATTGAATCCTACTAAAATGCATAAATTCTAATTCATGTCTATACTTTTATTAAATTTCTAATAAGATCTATAATGCTTACTAGGAATTTTTGAATATTTTATTCAATTTTTATTTGTTTTGTTATTTTTAATAGATGAACGAGTAATAAAGTATATAACCATTTTAATAATTATTATGATGATGATGAATTATCTTACATGTGCACTTCCCAAGAAAATTTAGAAATAAAGGGAATGTATAGAATAAAGAGAAAAGATCTTGTAGAAAAAATAATAAGAAGAAAAAGGGTTAATCTAAAAAAGGGAGAAAATAAAAGAGCACGTAGGTAAAATCACAAAATACCAAATAAATCATATAAATCTTATTAATGATTTAATAAATATATAAATCTAAATTAGAATTTGTGTAGTTCAGATGGAGTTATTTATAATTCTGCATATTAATTACCACTTTCCAATTTTTATATTGAAATGAAAATAGGGGCCATTATTTAACAGTCAAGCCCAACATAGGGATTTGACCAATGAAATACACACACAATTTATAACATAAAGTTTATAAAATACAACATTATCATATTCAATGGGTTTCATCTAATTAATTATTTTTACGCATATATTAATTATATATTATTGACTAATCCAAATTTAAATTTTTGACTAAGTCCTCGCATTAAGCAGAAAATTAAATAAGATTTTTTTTAAAAAAAAGAAAGTCTTGCGGTCCAGTGATTTTCAGAACAAGAGTGTTGGAATTAGCAAAGCTAGCTTAATATATGAATTAACCAAATCGATTTGGTTGATTTGATCATAGGAATCTTCAGCCAATCTATGAAAGTGATCAATATTAACGATCAAAGTGACTTGGTTGACTTGATAGATGCAAACCGTTAACTATTGACCCAACAATTATTTGCTTCATTCATGAGTAAAGGAGACAATCTGGTCGCTTTTGATGGTCAAAAAAAAAAAAAATCTGGTCGCTTTTCACCTATTGGGCTCTTATGTGTTCATATTGGGCTTGTCACAGAAATGGAAACTGGCCCAAACCCCCTAACTACTTTCAGTTACTGTAACCAGTTGTAAAATAGATCAAGACAAGTTATAAATAATATCAAGGCACCCGTGACAGAGTCAGAAGTTACAGTGTCATCTATCCAAAATCTCAAAATATCTTCCAGATCCCATTCACTTGCACTGGTAGAGCTGGATAACATATTTGAGTTGGTTAAAATGTAAGATTTTATTTTAAAAAATTCTTTTCAATACAAATATATCTGTTACATTATTATGCATTACAATCTTATTTATGTTTTTTTTGGGTAATGTTCCTATTTTATTAATATCATT
The DNA here is from genome assembly GCA_006871305.1 of Vachellia collinsii. Taxonomy (NCBI): domain Eukaryota; kingdom Viridiplantae; phylum Streptophyta; class Magnoliopsida; order Fabales; family Fabaceae; genus Vachellia; species Vachellia collinsii. The sequence continues at coordinate 30,679 of QFDD01000299.1, read as the reverse complement.
TTGTACAGATCGGTTTTCGAAATGATTTCAATAATATTAATATAAATTAAACTCAACTCCTAAAAAAATTAGTTGACTTCCAAAAATACATGATATGGAAGCCAATTTTTTTTTATGCTTTAGGATATCCTTTGGTTATATTAAATGGCTATATTCTATGTTGAACGCAGACTTGAATCAATTTTTTTTATAGAAACTAATGTGAAGATGTAGACTAGCAACAGATTCAGCCCCGCGCCCAAGTTTTGGTCGAGATTTTCTCTGCGAGGAAAGATTCGCAGAATTCTACATGATCTTCCTAAATTTTGAATTGTGTAAATTGTTTATTGGGTTTGGTACAATTTTGATAATAAAGTTTTTGGTAAGAAGCATAACAGACACATTTTTTTAAATTAAAGTAATTTAGCAATTCCGTTAAATTGAACTACTCTATATCTTCTAAAATTACACCATTTATAAAATATTTTATTTATTTTTGTACCCTTCAAAACTTAATTATATTTAATGAAAAATTCCATCATTAAAATTGCATCTTAACCCTAATTTATTTGTTATTTGAAATTTGATAATAAACACTCATAAAACTTAACGTTAATGAATTGAGATATAGCATTTAGAATAAAAAAGACTGAAGAACTCATCGGTATAAGTTGGAAAACCAGGTCATATACATATGACACCATAGAAACTCCTAGGGGGGGTCAGAGACAGCATCTATGAAGATGAACATTTGACCTTCCTAGTCTCTAATATGTGCGGTTCCTCTCAAGTGATTAGTCAACGGACAGGACTGGCTAACCCCTCCATGCATGGACATGACTTGACCATCTATATATATATATATAAATTAAGAAATGACCGTAGCTTAACTGTAAAATCTTATTGACCATCATGTCAAGCCAGATGAAAGAGAAGAGCTTTAACATTTGCCTCTGGTTTCGTTGCATTTTTAGTTTGCTTTGGTTCTCTGTAGAACCTACGAAGGCGAAGGAGGCTCAAATAGCAGTAGGGGTGGTTGTTGATCTCAACTCCTCAATTGGAAGCATGGCCATGCGCTGCATCCAAATGGCTCATCAAGACTTCTACCATCACTATTCTCATTACCAAACAAGACTTGATCTTCGAATCAGAGATTCTGAGAATGATGTCGTCACAGCAGCATCTGCAGGTAATAGATATGTGTGTATTTATTTTTGCTATCGTCAACCCATATATTACCTCTAATTTTAAATATAAGGGGTGGCTTAGATTAGCTTTTTTTTTTTGAAATAATTTTATGAAATTCGAATAAATATGTAAAAAAAATTTTGTCTCATTTATATGAACATGTTTTTTTTTATTGATTTTGGATGTATGACAAACACCCCTGAGAGTTACACAAAGAGTTTAGTTTGGTTTTAAATAGGATACATCAATTCATTTTGCTTTTCATATTAATATTTGTCTCTTTAAAGTATCCTGGTGAGTTGCACATAGTAAGGGCTTAAGGGGTTTCATTTAGATATGGGTAAAGTACATATGATTAAAAATGGTAGTTTTGAAAATCACCATAAATTTGTCACAAATAACTAACTAAATTAATTTTTTTAATATTCACAAATTAATTAATTAGTTATTTAAATGATTGGATTGGATGGAGTATAATTTAACATTTTGCATTCCTTTTTCTTAAGAATTTTAACCTTCTGTTTTTCGTCTTCCAAAGTGTGTTCTGTGTTCGTCACTTCAACCTCACCAACACATCAACTCTAATTAACAAATTATGAGTACAAGACTAACCAGTAAGAAGGGGGGGAAACTGCGAAGACTTCAGAATTTTATTAAAACAAAGGTGTCTTGGAAGTTTAATGGCTCATGATGAAATCTCACCCATGCAGCTTCCGACTTGATGAAGAATGAGAACGTGCACGCAATTATCGGACCTTTATTTTCAGAACAAGCGAGGTTCGTAATACAACTTGGGCACAGATTTCATGTTCCCATCGTCTCGTTTTCAGCCACAAGTCCGTCTCTTCCTCCAATTCGAAGCAAATTTTTCATAAGAACAGCACAAGATGATTGCTCACAGGTGGAGGCTATAGCCGCCATTGTTGAATCTTACGGATGGCACGAAATCATCCCAATCTACGAAGACACCGAATACGGCAACAGTCTGATCCCACATCTCACAGACGCCTTGGACAAAGTTAACACACGAGTGCCTTACAGAAGTGCCATCGATCCAAATTCTGATGAATCCCAAATATTAGAGGAGCTGAAGCAGCTAAATCAAACTGGAAAAAGAATATTTCTTGTTCACATGACTGGTCTTCTTGGTCCCAAATTCTTCTCAGCTGTGAACAAAGCTGGAATGATGAAGGAAGGGTATGGGTGGATAGTCACAGATGGGTTATCTAATGTTTTGGACCCTAATTTGGGTCCAAAAGCAATGGATTCTATGCAAGGTGTCGTGGGGGTACGGCCAAAAGTGGAAAAGTCTAGAAGGCTTTCAAGTTTCAGACATAGATGGAAAGCTTCGTCTATTAAACCATGTGGAGTATCTCTGTTTGGACTTTGGGCTTATGACACAGTTTGGGCAATAGCGATGGCAGTAGAGTCTACGTTTGCAGATTCTAAGGGTAACGACAAACTTATTGATGGAATCCTAAATACTAAATTCCAAGGTCTCTCTGGGGATTTCAATTTGAGTGAAGGACAAGTCAAACCCCTAGAGCTTGAAGTGTTCAATGTGGTAGGACGCAAAGAGAGGATTATTGGATACTGGAGTCCACAGAGAGGACTATTCCACGAGAATCAATATTCGAATATGAGAGAGAAACTAAAGCCACCAATATGGCCTGGGGACACAACAAATCAACCAACCAAGTTGAGAGTTGGGGTTCATGTAAGAAAAGGTTTTGTTGAATTCTTGAAGGTGGAAAGACGGTCTTCAAATAGTGCTCCAGATGTTTCTGGGTTTACGATTGATGTGTTTCTCGAAGTGGTCAAAGCTTTACCATTTCCTCTTCCATATGAGTTTCTCCCATTCCATATTAATAATAACGGAGAAAATACGAAGTCCTCTGGTCAGCTTTTCAAGGCAAGTTTCCGTTAAAGAATAAAAATCTTAATACGAAGTCCTCTGACCCCAAGAAAATGACTTCATCAATGAAAGCAACGTGCTTGACTTTTTAATATAAAAGTTAATTAACTTTTATTGAAGGGATTAAAGAAGCTAAATATATTACTTAAAAGTATATATTTATATTTATCATTTTTTTTTAAATTAATAAGTCTAATTTATAAACTGATATATAAACTAATTATGTATAAATAAATACTTTTAAATAGTATATTTAGCTTCCTTGATATTCCTAATAAAAGTCAATTGACTCTTATATTAAAAACTAAAGGTAGTATAAACAATATTGTTTATTACACTGAAACTTGCCAGATACGTTATTTGAGGGTTATTTTGCATTTGAGTAATTAAATCTCTTCCTTAAATCGTTGCAATAATTCCCTCATAATCTTATGCTATACTTCGTATTTGACATGTATAACAACTATATTTATATATATATATATTGGTACATAGGACTTTGACGCTGTGGTTGGGGACATAACTATAGTAGCAAGTCGTGCGGAACAAGCGGACTTTACGATGCCGTTTTCGGAGTCAGGCGTGTCAATGGTAGTTTCGATGAAGCAGGATGAGAGACAAAACATGTGGATATTCTTAAAGCCATTGAGCCCAGGTCTTTGGCTGACCACAGGAGCAGCATTTGTCCTCACAGGTATCATCATATGGCTTCACGAACGTCGTACAAACACAGAATTTCAAGGATCCCCACAGCAACAACTTGGCATGATGTTCTGGTTTTCTTTCTCCACCCTTGTCTTTGCTCACAGTATGTAGATCTCTTCTTAAACTCATAAATTATATATTTGTTAACCCTTATAGTTTCATTGGTTTTAATCCCTGTAGTTTTATATCATTAGTTTTGGTCTTAAGAATTTAATAAAGATTTGGTTTAAATTTAATAATTGATTTCAATACTTTTGATGAGTTTTTCTTTTGAACCATATGATTAAACTCAAATCAAGTCCTTCTAAAATTGTAAGGACTAAAATCAACCATTTAAAACTATAAAAACCAATAATGATATGAATTCTTATATGTTTCATGATCTTTAGGTCGACAATCACACACACATATATATCTATATATATATATATATATTCATGATGAAATTTTACTGTGTTTAATAATGGTGATATCTATACAGAGGAAAGATTGGTGAACAATTGGTCGCGTTTTGTGCTGATATTTTGGGTATTTGTGGTGCTCATCATAACACAAAGTTACACAGCAAGTTTAGCCTCCATGTTAACTGTACAAAGATTGCAGCCTAAGTTCATAGATGTGAAAGAGATAAGAAAGAATAATTACTGTGTGGGGCATCAGAAGGGGTCGTTCGTGAAAATGCTTCTGAAAAATCAATTGGGGTTCAAGGATGAGTCAAAGCTGAAGCCATACGAGACGCCTGAAGAATATGATCGAGCTCTTGCTAGTGGCGAGGTCGCTGCTGTGTTTGATGAAATCCCCTACTTGAAGTGCTTCCTCTCAAAATATGGCTCCAAGTATGCTATGGTGGGCCCAACTTATAAAACTGGTGGATTCGGCTTTGTGAGTTCTCTCTCTTGTTCAATTTTGCCTTGGATCTTAAGGTTAAACTCACTCTAGATTTCTAAACACATAATGTGTTTTGATTTTAATCATATAAACTACAATAGTCTTAGTTAATAGTGTATGTTAGCTTACCTAATAGCATTAGCATCACATCATTGAAGCTAACACCATTATACACATATTTTAATACTTATAAAATTATAAAAATTAATGTTTTAGATGGCACAAAACATAGGGATGAAAAACAATAAAAACAAAGTATTTGAATCAAAATTAAAACTCGTTAAAGATATAAAAACCTAAAGTGGGATCATAGTATATTGAGCTATATATAAATGAAACCAATCATTTAGATCGGAAAAAATGAAACAAGTCAAAGCTTCCATTCAAAATTAATGGAACTAGTCAATTCTTCCAAGCATCTTTGGCCTTAGAAATTTCAAATTTATGTTGCCTCTTGAAAGACATTTTTTTAATTATCAAAATAACCATTGAAGGATAAAAATAACTATTCAATTGATTGAGATCAAAATAAAGATTTGTAATACTCCCTCCCATTCCAAATATAAAAGCCCCCACTTATAGTGCAAATTACATTACAGATGGGGTTTTAATATTTAAGACTAGAGGAGTGAAATATTTAAGTCTCTAATTTCCATTTAATGCTATTATACTAATTAACGTCGATGTATGTTATATATGGTCAGGTCTTTCCATTAAAATCTCCATTAGTGTCTTATTTTTCAAGGGCAATCCTAAATGTGACTCAAGATGAAGAAAAATTTGATAGGATTAGGAGTAAGTACTTCTCCAACATAATCGATCAAAGTGGATCGTCAATTCCAAATAGTCAAACCAGTCTTACTGTGTCCAGCTTTGCGGGGCTTTTCATCATCACAGGGGTCACTTATGGGATTTCACTCCTCTTCTATTTGCTCCGGTTTGGGTTCGCCCAGTCATCAGCAGAAAGATCTATTTGGTTGCTGCAGTTAAAGGCTCGAATTGTGAAGTGTTTGGATCGAAAGAATAGCTCTTTATCCTTGAATGGAATCGATTCCATTGTAGAGGGAGATAGAGCCATTATTGCCCAGAATGAACGAGATCAGCAAATACCTTATTATCCAGATCATAGTGACACCATTCAACGTGAACATCACTCATCAGAGCAAGAAATAGAGAGAAAAGAAAGAGAATAAGTATAAGGAATTGAGTTTTATACAAACTCTCACTTGCATTATTCTTCTTCGTTTGAAAGACACTTTAAGTGTCTAGGCAGCGCCTGTATGAATATACTGAAAACCTCTGTTTGTGTGTGTGTGTGTGTGTGTGTGTGTATCCTACAGATTCATAATATTCCCCAAATAAGATTATAGATTCGCATTTGCTAATAAAAAAAGATTATACTGTTGAAAAAATTATCTTTATTTAATATTGGTAACACACTATAGAAAAAAGAACGCGCTTTATATCATGTTCAAATATAACTAAAATAAATAATGACTTATAGGCTACTTTATGTTCTAAAATAAGATCTAAATCATAATGCAAGTTACGCTACAAACTAAAACTCTAGTCAAAATCTGACCATAAGATTTTTCATCAACGACACAATTCAATGATCCTCTCTACAATAGATATAAATATACCCGCACAATATTTATGAAAACTACACATTTTTCCCGCCATTAAAAAAAGGGGAGGGTTTTGTTACAATATTAACAATTCGTTCAGCATAGACCATTCCTATATATACCTATAATTCAATAATTACGCTTAATTAATTTACACAGATTTATGACACTTGTTGTTTGAATCAATTAGTTACTCTCCGTTTATCATATAGGACTGGAAGGGCTCCCTCTTGATTTCGACGAAGGTAGAGAATTCACTGCTCAAAGGCTGCTTCCAAGGTTCTCCATCCATTTGCATATAAGCATCTCTCCACTCCCCACCTCTTATCTCCAATCGAATTGATGCTGCCTGAAACACACGCACAAGTTTCCAACTTCATAATTAGTTTTCCTCCCGAACCATCCCTACATACTAAAGGGTTTTCATCAAGAGGATAATTTCCAATATGCAAATTACTAAATAGATATTTTAGGGTAATCGATACACGTATTCTACGAACAACTAACTCAATTAATTATTTTAATATGTGTAAATTAGTTATCTAATCTAATTCTCATATACATTTAGTGCCCGGAGGGAGTGATATATTTCATCATTCATTGTTATGGTACCTGAGCTATGTGCTTTGCAGAGATCAGTTCAACCATTACAAATGAAGCATGCCATCCTTGCTTTAAACCAAATATTTCCAGAAGTCCATCATCCACATTGGCTTCAACAAAGCCTCTCTGTAAGTATATCCTAAACCTGTCAGGTTCGTTAAATCACACAATTTGCAGCAGAGAAGCAGAATCTAACATCAATAGTAAACATAGTCCACAAAATTAGGCTTAGAGTACATGGAAAGAAGAGATATATATATATATATAACAGGCAACAGCATATCTGTTTTCTGCAGGCAATCTCAAGAAGATTTTCTCTTATCCGGTAGAAAGTAAACTGGTAGGCTTGGTGCTGTACCTTTTCCAAATACTCTGGCTTCAGATTACCCCAAGGATTTCTTCCACTCCCATAGCTATGAAGATTGAGAGCAACTATTGCCCTTACACTGAAAGAAAATGTCATAACCTTATGATATATAATAAGATAAACATACAGAGAAGCAAGTAGTGACCACCAGTTTACAATATGCATCATCAGAAAAATTATACAATTTGAAATATACATACCTGGTAGGAACTCTGATCTGCTCCCACTCTAAGGAGTTGAACTTTTTGACATGCAACCGCAGAATGTTTTTAAGCCCCCTACAATCAGAAAGGTTTTCAAAAGACTTTAGTCTTTAGCTCTAGAAACTGTAAAGGTATTGAATAGACCAGTCACTGTCCTCCATCAGTTGAAGTTCATATACATTCATATATTGGTGATTTATCACAAGAAAGGTTTGAATATATCTTACCTTAGACTTGGATCACTTGTGCAAGGTGTTAAGAACCAGCCCTGGGTGCAACCGTAACCAGAGTAAATAATCTGGAAAAGCAAAAGAAACCATAGAAGCTAGATCATAGTCCAGTATTATTAGCATGACTATATCTTTGGGGGCCATGAATATTTCGTAGCTGTTAAGGTTGATAATGCACATAAAATGCAAATAAACCGTGTTTCAAGGAAAAGACAGAAATTTAATACCTTATTTGCTATTGGACCATTTGCAAGATAAGGTTTTTCATTACGCATAGCATGGAAGCCATGAGCTACTTGGGCATCCATTCCTAAAAAATTAATGGAGAAAAACTCTTGAGATTAGATTTGCCTACCAATAAATATAAGAGATTTTCAACCAAAAATAAAATAAATATAGGAGATTTATGGAGGTATTTGAAGTCTAACACATGCAATAAGGTATGGGCATGATATAAGCTCATACCAAAATTCACTGTGGTACCAGCATGTATGTCTCTAATAATGCAGAGGTCAAATTACCTATACTGAAGTAATTGTAGAACACTCCTTCATAACAAGTGACTACCTCAGGCAACTCTCCTTCAACTTCTAAACCCTGTAAACGCAAGAGACTACTTATCACACACGTCCAATTTCGAATTCCAAGGGGGGAAATTTTATGCTGTATAAATCTAATAATAACTAGTTGGCAACTAACTAAAGCAGCTAGATGATGTGAGCAACCAAACCCATAACCTCATCAAGGGAGAACTCTTCTGTGCGCATCAGAGAATAGGGTGCATCCACAATTGTGCCTTCTGGCATTGAAAGTGAGATTTTCCAACTGCATGAAATCCAAACTTGTAAACTAATACCAAACATACCCTGCATATTTAGCAGCAAAGAGAACACGAACAAAATTTACTGGTACATGAGAAACAGTTCAACTTCAAAAGTCACCTATCCAGACGACAAATTCGACCGGTACTAGCCTTCAAAAGACTCCTGTTAATAGCAGCCTTCCAGGAAAATGGAAATGAACCTCCCTAATATCATATCAAAACCAGATATTAGTGAAAAAGATAATGAGCATCAAAGTCATACATCAATGGATATGAAAACTTACCCAGTTAAAATTCCTAGAAAGATCATTGCCTGTACCAAGTGGTATAATTCCTACTGGAGGAACTGGCTCACGACCATTCTTGTGAAGATCAGTGAGACATCCTAATACCCAGCCAACTGTACCGTCACCTCCAGCAACCTGTCAACCATTATCATTCCATCTCAAAGCTGCTGATAGTAAAATAATCCCAATTGTGAATGTACTAAAGGACATTTGGGCATTTAAATTCTGAATATATATGATGATTATTCATGTTGTTTTGCACTAGTTGATGACATACCATAATCCTCATTCTTTCAAGAACTTTCTTGGCGCAAGAATCACCTAGACTTGCCAACACCTTCAAGCAACCTAATCCATACTCCATAAATTCATGAGGCTTCACATCAGTTAGATCAAAAACCTGTAGTGGAACTTGTTGAAGTTAATCATGAGGAGGAATAATAAAAGGTTCTGATTTTAATTAACAACTGAGTCCAAAGAATTACAACTCGCTCGATCTTGGGGGATAACTTTTGAGGTGGAGCTTGTCCACTACCTCCTTTTTTTTTTTTAAACTTCATCGAGCACTACTACCTCTCAATGTACGTATATCTTCAATATAAATTAATTCATGAATCTGTTCATAGCAATACAGTATTAATTTATGAGAAAAATTCTATTTTGATTCTCATTGATAAAATTTTTTAAATTTTAATTTCAGCCTGTAGAAATTATTTATACCTTTAACATGGCTATATATATTTAAAAAACCATTCATTATATTTCATTAAAACAAAACGTTGGTTATGGTATTCAGTATTCTAATAAGACATCACTTGTAGATATGACACGTACAACTCATCTCTTATGCTTTGCATGAGTGAATAGTATATCAGATTTATTGCTATCTTTGAGATGAAAATTAAGATGAAATGACTAGCTAGATTAAAACTTAAAGTACTTTAGTCCCATTATTTTATTTAAAAATATAATCTAAGGGCCCTTCTTTCGCCAACATAATCTATGAAAGATTAAAGTGAAAACATACCTACAAAATAGGATTTTTCTCACTTGTCATTGTTTTTATAGTAATCAAGTACTTTCCTTGAAATGATTCTCCCTACTAAATTTTTTTCAAAAAAAATCTTGATAATTAATCTTTAAATGTTGTCATTGTAATTCTTCTTGATTTGTTCTCGTTCCTTCTTTCGTTTTTTTTTTCTTTGGAAACGCTCTGCTGCTGTTTGCCGGCCGGCCAGCTGGCACCTACGGGTTCTCCGGCCCCAAGTTCAACCCAAAAATGCTAAAAGCAGAATCACCATGGCATATTAAAAGCTAAGCCAATCATGATCAAGAATAATTATACTGCAAAAAAGGATTACCTGTTCTTCACTCATTAGCTGTTTCAACCTTTCCTTGAGAACAGGGCCGTGACGGCCACCGCTGCGGGTGTTTATAAATACTACCATCGGCGAAAAATCCGTAGGGACATTATCTTCTTCGTCCAGGCCGCCTATATGGCGGCTCATTGCAGTTGGATCCTGGAAACGTATGCAATCGCGCATTGCGTGCCGGAGATACCGCGGCATCGTAAGCTTCCTCTTCAACTCCTCTTTGTCAACCCGGACCCCCGAGAGCACACAGGTCCTAAACGTCTCCATCATCGTCAGCGACATCAACATTGCCTTGTTATTAGCCACCTTAGCCGGTTCGTTAACCCTCGGCTCCGAGGAAGGATCTGTCGACCAACTTTTCTCTTCCTTATCGACCGACGAAGACGGCGAGTGGACACTCTCGCGAGAAACATTCGTCTCACTCATGATCGTCGATAAATAACGTCAAATCGATTCCAATTCTGCAGAAATATTGGTCTCACGAGATGAATTCATTCAAAATAATTCGTAGAAATAGCGTAATAAAAATCTGAAACGATTCTGCGTCTAAATCTTCGCAAGTTTTGAGAGAGAGAGAGAGAGAGAGAGAGAGATGGCTGTTTATGGGCGTTAAAAGGGCATGAAATTGGCAACATTCGTTGGCAACGAAAAGAGGGTGGTTACTGTGAACGAACGCTTGTGGGTTACCCTCTCATTGCATGGTTCCTTGCCCAAAAAAAATAATAATTTAAGGATATTAAAATCAAATTAGACCCATGGATAAAAATGGAAGGTATTAAAATCTGGACCGCACACTGAACCGGTCGAGGTAGTGGGTCAAGGGTTAGAGGGTCAGATCGGGGTCAAACTGTGACTCAGACCGGTTATATTAAAATAATATAATTTAATAAAAATACTCGTATTTAATTATAAACAAATTAATATTATAATATTTAAATAAAAAAGACACTAGATGTATAATGTTTTGTTACATGCATGTCTGACACAATTGTTTGATTATAGAAATAATAAAATATAACGTTAACAATATATGTTTATTCTTATAATCATTCAAAAGCTACAAAATAATGAAACATTAAAATATAATCACTAATAGTTAATGGTAGTTTGATTGGGTAATCCAAAAATAAAAGTAAGAAATTATCAATATGATGACAAACTAAAGTAAGAAATCCAAATGAATGTACTACAAGTTCACTAAAACTAAAAAAAAAAATTAGATTTTTTTTTTTAAAATAAGCTTGATCCGGGTCACCACCGGTTTGCCTCGGGTTACCTGGGTTGAGACCGGTTTACCCCGAGTCAAACCGGTTCACCACGGGTCAAATTTTTCCGGGTTGGGGGCATGACCGGTTCCCGGATCAACCCGACCGGTCTGATCCGGTTTTTATTACATGATAAAAATGTGAGTATCTCAAAGGTTGAACCTTTTTTCCATGTAAAGAATTTAACTTTGAGCACTTAAAAAGTTGACTGTGATCCAATAAATTCATTAAAAATTTAGAAAATTACTCAAAAAATTACTCCGTATAAATGAGAATCAACGACTTTATTTTTATACATTATTTTTATGAATCATTGACCAATTATTAATCAACGCGTCGGACATAGAGAGATCGAGCGAGATGCACGGATGCGTCGCAGCAACACGAACAGCTCAAAGCAGAAGCCACTTTTGTTGGTTGCGTTTCTGTCTATTCTGTTGAAGGAGGTACTGATACTTCTCCGGATTACAGATCCATTCGCGCTTTCTTAAATTATTGGTATTCTGCTTGTCTGGGTTCATATTTAAGTTCAGTGTGAATTCTTCTGACCGGAAGAAGATAATCAAATAAAGTGATTAAGTCAAAGCAGATGAGAAATTGCCCTCCCAAATTGTTGAGTTTGAGCTGCACGATTGCACATTGCATTTTTATGTTCTATCTCAGCTTTGATTCTTGCTGGTGATTACAGTTTGGGAATATGCTATTGCTGACTTGCCATTGGGTTTTATACTTCAGAGTGAATTCTTTCTGGTTTCACAGTCAGTTCAATGTGACTTGCCGTTGGTAGGGGCTAAGCGTTTAACTCCACTACCTTCAAATCCGATTACCCATTTCCAGGACGATGAATCTCTTGTCTCTGATTTATGTTTAATGATGTACATAATGTGTAGTCTTTGGTTCAATTATGTGATTTTTCCCCCAAGTTCATGGTTCATGAGAATCTTTACAATCCCTATTCAGGTATGTTATTGGGAATCTCAAGAGATGCCATGGTGTTTGAACTTTGATGCAGAGCTTCTAACAGTAGAATATTTTGGTTTAAAAATATTTCGGTATTTTGAAAATTATCCTCATGAATCTGAGTCTATCTGTTATTTTCAACTTATCAGCTATAATTTTGAAGCAGAAGTTCCAGGACTTTGTCTGAACAGTTAAAAAAGATTCGGAAATCCATAGTTTAGGCATGGTAAATACCTGTTCAATAGAGCAGCCACTGGTGGAGGAACTTACTTTTACTGAAGCTCCATTCAAGAGTTGCCATGCTTCTACCATTGTTGAGGTCATGGATTGGTAGAAAAGATAGCATTTTTCTCAAAAGAAAATAATGGAATTTTGTGGGCAGATGAATTGAATTATATCATGTTTGATTTTGCAGGTTGAGAAGGATCATTTCTTGGTTGCCTATTTTGGGGGCACGTCAGAGGGGGCACCTGATGTCAAAATATGGTTGCAGACTTACAAAGTAATTATAAATGAAGTTCCTTCTGTCTTTGTTTTTTTATTATGCCCTCACCTGAGTCATAGGCTAGCATCACCAAACTCGGCTGGCTTCTTCTATCTTTAAATTCATAGAGATGGATTATTCCCATGCAGCCATAATAATTCTGGTTTCTGATTTGTTATTCTTTTCATTGAACATAAAAATTATCTCTATCTTTGAGAGGAAAACTCCAGGAAATTCATGGACCCTCAACTTCAGAGGATCCATTCCCCCTATTTTTGTCATATTCTGCTCTGAGATTATGTCTGTTTTGCGGAAACTGATGACATCTTGATTTCAAAAGCAGCCACATTCCTGCTTCCTTTGTTTGCCATTGGACATTTTAGAGGAGAGTGCTTACACGAATTTTTTGAATGGATCATTAACTTTCTAAATGCCAATTTGTTGGGCAGAATGGCAGATGGCATCCACCTGTAGTTGCAGATGAACAACCAGATGTTCCTATGTGGAACCCTGTACTGTTCAAACTCCCATCAGATGAGATACTGCTCTTCTACAAGATAGGCCAAGAAGTTCAAAAGTAAATTTCTAACCTTTATGATCTTATCAGATCATTTTTTCTCCTTTCTGTTTAAGCTGTGATTGAGACCACTACTCAACTGTTGAAAATTTGTCAAAATTTATTATTAAAATAATTTTTAAGTATGACAGATAAAACACCAAAACAAACATACTTGAGAACTGTATATTAAATCGTAACTCAATGTAAAAGACACTCAAGAGTTCTATGTAGAACTTATTTATTTCACTTTTAAGTTTGCTATTTGTTCACTTTCATGCATATGATGGACGGAATGGGCTTGTTTAATGTCAGATGGAGTGGATTTATGAAAAGGTCGTATGATAAAGGCATCACCTGGACAAGAAGAGAACAACTTCCTCCGGGCATATTAGGACCGATAAAGAATAAGGTACAAACTGAAGCTATTCTATTGTACTGTGTTTTTTAATTCATAGGCATAACAATTTAGTTGGCATGTTCTGAATTCTTATTATTATTATTCCTCAGCCTATTTTGCTGGACAATGGCCATTTACTCTGTGGCTCATCTGTTGAGAGCTGGAACTCCTGGGGTGCATGGGTGGAGGTTTTAACTTCTGACCTAGCTCATTTTAGTTAAGCTTTGATTGAAGGATGCATTAAATATCAGCCAGCTGACATTTTATTATTCTTGTATAGAACAGGTTACTACAGATTCTGGTCTTTCATGGAAGAAGTATGGCCCAATTTACATTGAAAATAACCCCCTCAGTGTGATTCAACCAGTACCTTATCAGACTTCAAGTGGGGCAATACGAGTTTTGCTACGATCCTTTGAGGGCATTGGTAGAGTGTGTATGTCAGAATCTTCTGCTGGTGGCAAGACATGGGAATATGCAAAACCTACCAAGCTCCCAAACCCGAATTCAGGTCATGTTCTTAATCTCCTTAGAGTCTGTTTGGATTAGATTTTGGAAAAGGGATCTTGGAATAAGGGGGGGGAATGCATTTCCCCAATCTATTTGTTGATGTTTGTGAAAACCTGATGATCTAGTGGCTTATCTGTTAGATTTGTTGTTGTTGTTACAGGCATTGACGGTGTTAAGCTGAGAGATGGGCGTTTATTGCTTGCCTACAATACAATTTCAAGGGGGATACTGAAGGTTGCCTTATCTGAAGATGATGGTGATTCTTGGCATGAAGCTCTTACATTGGAGAATAACTTGGGAATGGAATTCTCATATCCTGCTGTTATCCAGGCTAGTGATGGACGTGTGCATGTTACCTATACATATAATAGGACACATATTAAGGTATATATATCGCCTTCTAATTTGACTAGTGTGTGTGTGAACTTTAATATCCAACTCTAAATGATTAGGGACTAAGTACTAACCCTCTCATTATTGTTTGCAGCGTGTTGTTCTTGGGCTCAAGTGACATGAAGTAAATTATCCCAAGGGAAAATGACGTTTAAGTACCTTCTTAGTTAATTATAATTAAGGGCATTAAATTCTGAAATTTTTCAAAACGAAGGTTCTTAGTCAGAATTAAAAAAAAAAATTTGGGAAATTTTTCAGTAATGATGATATTTGATTTTTTTCGGTACTTATATTTTCACTTCTGATCTTTGATGGTATCCGTACCCATCAGTTTAATGTTTGGAATACTTTGATCATTTCAGTACTCTTCTTCGCTTGATTTTGTTTCTACCGTTTCAAACAGAACAAAAATTTATATATATATATATATTAACCCTTGAGCAGATAAGCAGGAATATAATTCTTCCCCGGGGAGGGGTTGACAGATTAAAACATAGAAACGCCTCCTCAATCAACCGTAACCTATTAGATAAGAGTTGTAGTTTTGATAATAGAAAATGAACGTTAATTACTTTTGCTTCGTTGTTGAATAGTAAGAAATTCAGTTTTTACTTAAAAAAAAATAGAAACGCCTGTAAAATCCAGTTTGATATTAAAGAAGAAAACAAACAAGGTAACGACTCCATCTCATTGAAAACAAATTTTACAAAAAAAAAAAAAAAAAAGTCCTACAATTTGCTGGATTGGCTATGTTGATTGTGGTCCTCAAAAACATGTCAAGTCTTTTACTTCAAAGTAATATACATAAGAACCATGAATGGGATTGGGTGTAATGGGAGAGTGTAGTCTATCATAATATAATTAAATTAATATTTAAATTCTTGTTGGAAAAGGTGATTTCAATTAGTATTTGATAATATCTTGAACACAATTGCTTCTAAAAAAATGCATGTGGTGATGGAAAAAAAAGGTCTTTTAGTTCAAAGTTATTTAAAAATCACCAACTGGAATTAAGTCGAACTAAAAATGATAGTATTTCACAATATAATAAACTAATATTTGAATCTCCATTAAAAATATATCCATATTTGATATCCGGTAATATTTGAAACAATATTATCTCCATTGATCAAATGCAGGCCTATTCAATAATTGAAGGCAACTCTTGGCTTACGTAGTGAGCCATATGGCTAAAAGATGTGCAATAAGTTTAAACACAAGGAATGTTACTTTTAGCTTGTTTGGATTATTTTTTGAAAAATGATTGTACGCAATTTAAAGTAAATATGTAAAAAAAAGTTTTATCTCATCTCGTAAAAAAGTTATTTTAAACTCTTTTATCCTAGTTTATTTTTCTGGCATATGTTAGATTGACAAGAGTCAAGGACCACTTCAGCCCCTAGACAATAATAGACTGAAATCAACGGCAGATAATAGCCGTTGAACAATTTAACGGATGGTACGGAATCAACTAACTCGACCCGCTTGAACTCCAAATCCAATGAAATGAGCCATTTCCCTCTGGACGACGAGTACATAGTTTGGAAATAAGTGGGGAGAGACAGTGCCACAATGATCTCTCTGCTCTCTTCTTCTGTCCATTTGCTGTTTTTCGTCTCTATTATCATCCACAGGACCTCCTCATTCTCACGGTTTGTGCTCTTCTTAGATCTCTCGCATTCCCCTTTTACTATATTCCTTCGTGTGTTTTGATGTTCGTAATGGTGGGTTCTGTTTATTTTCAAACAAAATTTTCAATGACTCATTCAATGAACTTCTATTAGTATAATACTATATTGTATCCTATATGTCTGATTCTACATGGTGTTATTTTTGTTCTTTGCTTTTTCCTGTTATTATTATCATGAGTTAAAAAATCAGAAAATTTTGTAGGGCAGAATCGACTACTTCAGAAGCACTTGGTTTGAATGGACTAGTGTTAGAGGAATTCACCTTTCCTGCAAAATCAGCTCCTTTCAACAGTTGCCATGCTTCTACCATTGTTGAGGTAATCAAATAAAATGAAAGATTGTTCCTTTTTCTTTATCCCTTTCATTAAATGGTGAAATATCATCATCAAAATGTGAGATTCTAAGTTTGTTCGATTTTCGTAGGTTAGAAAGGGTCATTTTTTGGTTGCTTACTATGGCGGCGCATCAGAGGGAGCACCTGATGTCAAAATATGGCTGCAGACTTACAAGGTAATCCCAGTCCTTCAATTTATAGGAAACTGAGAATCCTTAAATTTAGGGCCATATTTGAAGCCTAAGTCTTATGCATTTTGCAAATAAAAGGTGTCTGCTGTTTTATTATTTTTGGCACCTTCCTAAGGAAGTGATGTTACTTAGCTTTTAAAGTTTTCACTGATAACCCAACTTTGTGAGATCATTTGGTGGGCAGAATGGCAGATGGAAACCACCTGTAATTGCTGATGAAGAACTTAATGTTCCAATGTGGAACCCTGTGCTATTTAAACTTCCATCAAATGTGTTGCTGCTGTTCTACAGGATTGGCTTAGATGTTCAAAAGTAAAGTTTCTGACTTGCTATCTCTTGTAAGATCTAATGTCCTCTTCATTAGAATATTAAGAAAAGTCTCACTTCTACTAATTGGTAAAGGAATTGTGGCTACATAACATTTAAGTGAGACCTGTTGAATTGGCTGAAGCTTTTTTCATAGAAAAACAAATCTAACTCACTAATAATTTAACTCATCTCGAATCCGTCATGCTTCAATGCATGGGAATACACTTAATATAGAAAGTTTAGTTTTCCCTTCTAATGGGAAGAATTGGTTTATTTAAATTCAGATGGAGTGGATTCATGAAACGCTCATATGATAAAGGCCTGACATGGACAGAAAGAGAACAACTTCCACCTGGTATTTTAGGGCCTATAAAGAATAAGGTAATAAAACAAATACTACCAATGAACTTTATTTTATCTATAGCTTCAAGTTTAAAATTCATGGTTTGACAAATTTTATCTTTAGCAAGTGCTGAATTCTGACCACTATTATTTTCCCAGCCTCTCTTACTGGAAAATGGTCTCATGATTTGTGGGTCATCTGTTGAAAGCTGGAACTCATGGGGTGCATGGGCAGAGGTATTGACTGTTAAAAAGATCTGAACTTAATTGACAGACTGCTTCACAATATTCCAGTACTTGACATTCTTTTAGCTTCTTGCATGGGATATCATAGGTAACAACAGATTTCGGTAGGACTTGGAGAAAGTATGGTCCAATTTACATTGAAAATAAACCTCTTAGTGTGATTCAACCAGTGCCTTACCAGACTGCTAGAGGAACCTTGCGAGTCCTGCTTCGATCCTTCACCAGTATTGGGAGAGTCTACATGTCAGAATCCTTTGATAATGGCAAGACTTGGGGATATGCAAAACCTACTCAGCTCCTAAACCCAAATTCAGGTTAATTTTCCGAAAGATATTCGTCGTCTACATTACATTAAATGCTTTGCAATGTTTGTGAGAGATATTAATAAAATAAATCTTAGATTTGTGAAGAAGTTCTTGACGTTGTCATGACTGAATTTCAGAACAAAGCTGATTGTGATATTGTCCTAACAACTAATCTTTCTGATATCCTCATGCACGAATAGCTTGTCAAAGATCACTTTTTCATAAAGTTAAACCTATTAAATGAAGTTTGGTGAATGATTGAACTCTTGACTACTTAGTAGTTAGTAGTACTCATAAAAAGTAAATCGGTAAAAAGTTCCTGTTTAAAAATTTTATTAACCAAAAGAATCTGATATATTTTTATACATAGAAAGTACAAATACTCTATAGGATTCCATACGTAGAAAGTATTGGTACTCAATTTTCAAGTCATTCTCATTAATAAAATTTTTAAATAGGGAATTTTTGCCTATTTTCCGTGAAAACGTTTGATGAATAGTTTATTGTAATCTCTAACATTGTGTATCTCATGAATCGCTTTGACAAGGTATCGATGGGGTTAAGCTGAGGAATGGCTGTCTGTTGCTTGTGTACAACACCTTTTCTAGGGGTGTGCTTAAGGTTGCCGTGTCTGAAGATGATGGAGATTCTTGGGATGAGGCTCTGACACTGGAGGATACATTGGGAATGGAATTCTCATATCCTGCTGTTATACAATCTATTGATGGACTTGTACATATCACCTACACATATAACAGGACACAAATTAAGGTACATGAATCTTAAATCTTTGATGTGGTTGGTCCACTTCATTCCATTTCCTGTATTCACTAATGCTTCGTGTCCTTCTTTTCGTTTGGACAGCATGTTGTTCTTATGACGAACTGATGCAGAGCAATCTGTTTCAGATAAGCAGGGAGCAACCAACCCTCCATCAGCAATCAGACAAACTAAAAGATTATGCTCCCAATTCAATCATCTGCCATTTTTTTGGCAATATTTGGCTCCGCCTAAAATTTTGAGTTTATTTTGGTTTAGATATGTCTAAAGTAACCATTAAATTAAAGTTCATAGATTTAATTTATAGGGGTTCTACCACCCCATTATGTGTTTTTTTTTTTGGGTGGGGGTGTTTGTCAAGTGACATTATTGAGTACATGTACAATCAAGTTTATCAGATTCTCATGACCATTCTTGCAAGAAACTAATCATCATTACAATAGGAATTGTTACTTTAGTGATGTAATTAGTAGTTTTTTTAAGCTTTTTTTTTCTGACTAAACCAAAAGTTTAAGCAGGTTGAGACCTAAAGCTTTTATAAATGCATTTACAGATTGCCTGTGAATAAAGTCTTTGTATCAATAATGAAATTTGAACTTAAAATGTTGTGAGTTATGAGTTGCATCTTTCTCGATTTGACCAATTTTTATTGAAGGATTTGGAAACATGTTTTAAGATATAAAAAACGCTCGTGATGAGTCATTTTTCATATTAATGGGCTTTTGTAATGTTTGGAACCCTTTTTTGTTAACTTGTTTGGTTGCCTATTGGTTTCAAATCTAATTGCCATTAGAGAACCTCCTTATGACATCTGCAAGAATCAACATGGGCCTACACAGAGTCCAATTACTTTATGCGCAAGAAAAAAAAAAGGCAAACTCTCACTTCATGGGATTTTGGGAGCATATCAGCTCATTTTTAAGACAGATGTAGGACCACGGGCCAATTTTTACTACAGTGTCGTATAAAGAATAACAGTAATAATCTCCCTGTCAGATATAAATTATTATTTTTAACCAATAACAAAAAGGGATAGTTCTATATAACGTAACGATGAACTAAAATTTAAAATCACGTTAGAAAATAGGTTCACATTTAGGATTTCATAATGTTTCAAACAGTATTACCTTCTATTGATACTTATATTTTAGCAAATTATTTTTTTCTATTATACTCAATCATTAATATAAAACTCAATTGATTGATTTAAATAAATTAAGAAAGCTAAATAAATTAAAGTATTTATATTTATTGTTCTCCAAACTAATTTTTCTGACTTATAAAATAATATAATATGATAATACACATAAGTATTTGATAAAGATTATGTAAGATATGATATAATGAAATAATTTATTTAACTTACTTAATCTCCCTAAATTAGATAATTGGATCTTATGTTAAGAACTGGAACTAGTATTAAATTAATTCTTATTGATTTGATGAGTAATTAGTCAATTTTACATTTTACATCCTGAATTAAATTACTCATCCTCAATTTGACCTAAATTTTTCAAAACATTCTCTTTATATTCCTCAATATCCCATTCTTTTCCAACACAAAGCTAATCATAAGTTCGTAACAATAATTTTGTTAAACAGAACATTAATTAAACACTTGGGACACCTGAAAATCAAATAATTTTATAAAGTCAAACTTCCGAATAGACAAAAGTTGATCAAAATCCAAAAAATCACAGAATGATATATAATGTAAAGTTAATTTATGAACATCAATCAAAGCTCTCGTAGTACAGAACCAACACATAATCAGCCCCAACAGGAAAAGGGCGCCAAATTCTGGTGTTTGCTCTTCTTCTCGTCAAAGCATAATATCACACACCAACTCACTTCACTTTAATTCATATTGAATCATCAGTACATATGCTTCTTGTTCTTCTTCTTTAAAGTGGGAATGGTTTAACAACAAAGAAAAAAAAAAGTCAAGGGTATAGTACATATGACAGCATAAATGCATAAGCCTATTACCATGGAGTTATCATTATGATAGTTGTTCAAAAGAAAACCGTGGGAAGGCAAATAAAAAAAGTCTCTTACAGTGTACCACTACGTCTCTTTCTGTCTCTCTAATCTCTTTTCATATTATCTCAGGCCCTCAATGACTTTACACGATTCCCTCCTCTTTTACTTCTTTTTCTTCTGACTCTAATGTTTCTCAATCTTCTCATGCTTCATCATTATTCATGTTATTATTTTCTTGCACTCAATTATTTACATATCTTACAGTAATTTTCACCCGAAACTGCAACATGCAACTTAATATTTCCCATTGAGTTGAGATGGGAGAGTTTTTGTGCGTGTCAAAGAAATTTTATTTTGTTTTTTTAGCACATATATCCTGTTAATGGAGGAAACCATATTTGAGACACTATATAAAACACTAAATATAAGCACCTTTTTTTATAGATATTTAAACTTTGATCAGTCACATTCTAAAGAACTAGCCCCTTTCGCTTTCTATTACTGCCCTGATTTTATCACATACAAGGCTAAATGTATTTTAGGAAAAATCTCAATGAGATTTATATATAATCAATCAATAAAAAGCCCTACAACAAATGAGCAACATTCAATAACAAATTTTAGTGTTATTAAAATTTTTTTACGAGTAGGCTCTTTCCTAAGACCTCACAATGATTTCCCCTCTATTTCACTAACATCTCTATGGAATATACAAATGCATGTTTGAAAATCCTTGGGATTTGATCGCAAGGTGGTTTTGACCAAAAGCAATACTCACTATCCTTATTACAAGGCACCTCCTAGCTTTGAGATGGATGGTCTTTATTGTAAGTCACTTAATTTGGGTATTAAGTTTTTCTAACATCATCCCTATTCAAAGCAAGTAGTAAAATCATATTGCTAGCAAGATTACAGAGAAAATTATACAAGTTACTCAGAAGATACCAGAACAATCAAGAAGAGTAGAAAGAAATTTTGAAGAAGCTGGTCTGTGTTGTGGGTGTACTGAGAATTTATAGATTGAAAGTGAGATTTTGGTGGTTCGGGAGGGGGGGGGGGCCAAGAACAAAGCAGTAAGTTAGAAACTGTTTACATCATTTCAGAAACGGCAAGAGAATACTGAACAGTGAATGAACATTAAATTTCTGATAAGTTTTCTTGGAGCCGTTGTGTCAAGTCGTCCATATAGTGATGATGTACGTTGAATATATATTGCCGGAAAATATATATATATATATATTACGAGTGTGTGTTATGCAGTATATTATTGCTTAATGTCTATCATAAACCATAAACACATGTGGTTGTTATAACGCTATCATTTATTGCCCTAAGGACAGGAAACTGCATACTTCACATGGGTATTGGTAGATATTTTATTCGAGGAATATTAATTAGATATTTTATTAAAAATAAAATAGAAAAGGAAAGAAAGAAAAAAATGGATATAGGACCACCTTGAATGTGACATTCTAACCAATGAGCTAATCACTTTGGATAATTTATTGACAAAAAAACCTCATTTACGAACCTCTGATGCTCCTTTATCACTTTTTTTTAAATTCACCAAATCAAAACAAAAGTTGCGTTTTGCCAATTAGGCCACACGATAAAATAGTTCTGTCTCCTACCAGCATATATCAATATATATAAAATTTAGTTGAAGAAAAATTTAAGCCTCAAATCCTGGTGGTCTTCGATTTGAAAGCTTGACCAACATAACAATGCTAGTGCAAGTTGGCCCTATATTGGGCAACTACTCAGAAAAAACCTTCCACCTCGTTCATGTGCCTACACCCAAATCTCTTAAAATCATCTAGAGTCTTACCCGGCCATCTACTCTCGGTATGTTTGGGAATAGCTTTTAAAAGTGATTTTACGCAATCTAAGTTAAATATGTGAGAAAAGTTTTATCTCAACTTACGTAAAAGTGTTTTTTTAGAGGTCGTCAAACAAACCCTAAAATGTTTCATAAATGAAATGTGACTTATAAATTGGAAGTGTTTTTTTTAATAGACTAACCTTCTGGAATTAAGTTCTACATTTGGACTTGTGCTCATCATAGATTCCAGTACGTTATCCTAATCGCCTGTGGAATTGGAGATACCCCTCTCCTTCATACAATTTTTTTTTTCAAAAAATATTAGGTGGTATGTAAATATCTAATAAAGTAACAGCATAATAATTAATGTAAATTTAATTATAGAAGTTATTATAGGAAAACACGTTTGGATGTGAGAGATAATATAATCTATTATATATGGTTACACACACACACACACACAAAATATATAAGAGCAAGAACAAATAAATTATACATGAGAGGCTACAGCTACAATATATATTTAATATGATTGGATGACAAAGTTATGGACCCTGTCGGTGTCAAGGTCCCCTGCTACTAAATATGCCACCTAAATCCATAGATGCATTCGAAGCAGTGGAGAGATAAGTAAGTAAAGAGAGAGATATATATGACAAAACACGCAATTATGAAATTAGTTGAAACTGTGTTCGTACACATCATGTATATTCAATGCATTTTCAATTTCTGTAGGTCCTTTAGGTGAATAAGGCGACAATGACAAAGTAAATATATATACAGGGCCTACATATATATACACACAAGATAAACATGACCATGTAATTTCACTTCATTTTTGCTATTAAACTCAAGTACCTTTCTACCGGAAACAATCATCTACAATACATTACATCATCAAAAATGAAATGTGAGCATCTTTAACTCTTAGTATTCGAACATTGGTTTTCTATGTTTTAATGGATCAGTCTTTCCTGCTATACCCAACCCAATAGATCATATAATTTCACTTTAATTTCTTACCCCCTCCACCCAAAGCTAACATCAGACATTCTACTGTGCCCATCAGGTGATGTCCCAATCTTAGCTCACGACACTTTACTGTTCACATGTGTATTTTGATTTCATGTATGCTCATCACTGAAAAATAGGAATAATGTATATATAACCAATTAATAAGAATCTGTTCTTCGAGTCTCACTGTTCTTGAGAGTACAACCTGATATGAATTGCTTAAGAGACACTACTTTATCTGAAAAGCTACGTGCATGCACATATATATTTGGGTTGCTTTTTTACTATTGATGTTTGAGATAATGATAGGCACATATTTAAAGGGGAAAAAGATTAAGACACAGTAGAAAGTGAAAGTTGCACGGTGAATCTTGTTGCATATACCACAGGTGATGATTAAACAAAAGAAGGGCTTTTTTTTTTTTTTTGTATTCCTTTATCGTGCAAGAATAATAATCGCTAGGTATGAATTAGGGTAGGCCCCTTGATATGTGTGGGAATCTGAGAGATTGTTATTATTTCTCATAAATTAAATGTAAGAACACAGTCATAAAAACAAGGCTTTAAGGGGATATTAAGTGAATCCGATTACAAGTTTTGAAAAGATAATTACGTAGGCATGCTTGCTTTATTCATCATCATCAACATGGGAATATGAAGCTTTTAGGTTAATCTTTTGTGGGGGGGAAGGAAAGCAAAAGCTTGTGGGTAAAGTAGGGTTTAGTGGTTGGGGGGATTGACAAAATTCAACACTATTAATGAGTGCCAAAAAAAAAAAGTAGCTTTTCATGTGTGGCTTCATGTAAGTGGGATTTTCTATTGTTAGAAAAGCTTTAAGGATTCGACATATAAACTTGGGGGGAGAAAGAGGTTTTTCAAAAAAGTTCAAAAGAATATAAGAATGAGGAAGGTGTGGCTTCTTTTGAGATGGGAATTTGGCATCTTCTCTTCGTCCCCTCTGTGGAGAAATTTAGCAGAAGTGAATATTAATTAGTTGGGGAAATAATATTAATAACAACAACGCTATTAGGGTTAAGATGTGGGGCGGTGCCTGCTTTGCCACCCTAATCAGCTATATATATATAGGCTTTGGCTTTTGGTTGCTTATGAAAATACAAGTCATGTCATGCCCTACTTAAATAAAAGCTGAAAACTAAGGTTGTCTTGCCAGACGTCTTTGTCTCTCAGCAAATTTCATGCGTGGAACATTTTTTTTCATTATTTTAATTTTTTTTTCTAGCATTGCCCTAGCTAAGAGTAAATTGAGTTACAAAGGTTAATTCAATTTCTTTATATAAAAAAGGCAAGCTATTGTCTTTTTTAAAAAAAATTAAAATCACTGTCAATTATATCCATGCACACAAAAAGATACATTTCACTGCATTCATCGCTTTCAACTAATTCACACGTACCAATAAAAATAATTTAAAGTATTAAGTTTTTCATAAAATTTAAGTGATTTTCAATATTACCTTTATTAACTACTTTAAACTGCAACACCATATTAATTTCTACCGTCTCACTACATTTATTAAATTTGGGCATATGTGAAAAAAAATAGTTAATGTACTCCTTAAAAGTTAAAAATATCAAATGTCTTATAAAAATGGTCTCACCTTCTAGAATGTGTCTGGTAATAGGGTCAATAAGGAATGCCTCTTTGACTAGGTCATTTTTTAGTATTATTGTACCCATTAAGCTAGTAACTCTTCTAAAAGTGTTTTCTACATATGTATAAATTTGAAATTAAAATCTCGTATTTAAGCGGTTAAAACCTACTTCTATTAAAATTAACAGCAATTGGTGGAGGAGTTCAAATTAATCGAAAGATACTAATAAATTATAATTATTCTTAAAATATTGAAGAGTTCGATAGGATAACAATTTTATTAAAAAAAAACAAAGTAATAGTAATTTCCTCAAAAAATTGAACGGGACACGTCAGTGATAGCATTCTAAATTAGTTTGCATTAGTATAGCGAAAAGCTTGATAATTATTATAGAAGCTGGCGAATGATGACAAGATACAGCATCACTTAGAGTCTATTCAATGGCTCTCTTTTACATATGCGTTTAAGCAGCAACGCATTTGCATATAATAAAAAGCTCCTTAATCAATTGATGATTGAACAAGAAGCAAATATACTTATTCATGCATGCTTGCTTTTTGCTCAACATTTTTTAGTGGCTCCCTCTGTTTATGAGCGAAAACTAAACCCATATAATCGTCAACTCCTTTAATTTATTTCTTTCTTGAAGAAGCTTTAATCAATTATAAAACACACACACAAACACATCAGCTAGTCTAGAAAGATAATATAGTGTGAGAGAGTGGCTAGGATATTTCTTTTGAAGGAAGTAAGACTAATGAGAATATATATTATGTAACATGATGCTGAAACTTTTCCCATGGCTTCTTTTCTAAAAGGAAATGATGGTACAATTCTTCTACTGAAAAAAGGGGAACCAACGGTCTACTTTTTGCTTGATTGGTGCTCTCTCTCTCTCTCTCTCTCTGGTATTGTACCCATTGATTTCATCTCTAGAAAAAGCAATATCACTTTCTTTTATTCTAAACTTGGAGAGAAGAAGGGGGGAAAAGTTTGTGGGGTTGCCAAGAAAAAAGTTGAGAGCATCCATCAAAGTCCATTGCTTGCTTGGAATACAAGAAGCTGCCAAAAGCTTTAATTTTTACAGAG
This sequence comes from Vachellia collinsii, assembly GCA_006871305.1. Lineage (NCBI taxonomy): Eukaryota > Viridiplantae > Streptophyta > Magnoliopsida > Fabales > Fabaceae > Vachellia > Vachellia collinsii. The sequence goes on along the minus strand of QFDD01000299.1, from coordinate 4,206 downwards.
AACAATAACATAATTTTTATATATATTATATTATATCAGATGCCTCTCACCAATATTTCTTCATTCCCAGCTGTGTTACTTGTGTTTGCTTAAAGTTTGACCTTTGATGGTATAATTATATATACGTGTTACTTGTGTTTACTTCCCCCCCCCGGCTCTCTCTCTCTCTCTCTACACACACAGATATATATATATATATATGTATACATGGATATGCGCAACAAAAAGCAAGCTTAGCTTCGTGGGGGTGTGGCTTGCAATAGTGAAAAGTGTTATGGGACCTTTTGGCTCATTATATTACACACACACATATATATATATATTCCTTCATCAATGTATTTGCCTTTGTGGGTGACCTTTTTATTTGTCATATTTTGATCAGTATTATGTTTCTTTTGTTGGGTTCTAATAATTCTGATTATGTAAGTGGTCCCCAGAAGAAAAATATATACATTTTTCACATTTTGAGAGATCATTAGTGATGTTGAAGCTAACTTGTGTGTGTACGTCTATCTCTATTAATATACTTATTATATGTGTATATGTTCAATTAGAGTGTATTGTTCTTGTGGAAATTTATCCAAGAGATTCTCAAAATAGCTAGTCAACAATAGATTTAAACTTGTAACGATATATATGAAATAAAAAATAGAATATTTTATGTTGTGTGAAACCTTAAAGTCTACAGATGGGATGTATTAATTCAGGAGTTAACTTTTTGACAAACAAGAAGTAAAACAAAATATTTGAAATTCTAGTTGGAGAAAAAAAAAGGTGGGTAGAAATTTTGAGAGGAAATGAAGCTGCAACCAGATCTGCAAATTATTATACAGAGAGTAAACTATCATAAATTTATTGAAATTAGGACAAATCACTTGTAATCTTTTCTCTTATCTATACCATTACTAAGGTCTCTAATCTATGTAATTTTCAATGGTTTTAAACTTTTTTTTGTAATAAAATCTGAATCTCTGTGTGAAAGAGTTAGCTAGAAAATGAACTGGGAGAAGAAATTTTTATAGACTTATGAGATGGTATCAGATATTTTTTTTTTTGGAGAATTAAAGATAAGTCCCAAATTGAAAAATTAATTGTAGACTAGAACCTTCTACACATATGCAACTGAGATTCCACATCACGGGCAACTGAGCTTCTACATATGTAATTGATCTTCCAAATATACAATTGAACAAGTCTCATTCTCTAATTAATTCTTCAATGGGAGATTTTACCCCAATTCTTCCTATTTTTTTCCTTCAAATCATTCAGAAAGTTTAGCTTATGAATTTTACTCAAATAATTAATTATATATATAAAGATTTATGGGGCCAAAATTTCAAAGCTTGATTCCTTTTCTTGGACAGAAAGACTCTTGTGATTGAATCAATAGTCTAAATGAGTATTCAATTGTAGGAGGAAAAAAGAGTGCCTTTGAAATCATTATAGTTTCTCCATTATTGGTGGGGGATGGAGATAGATTTTTGAAATTTTTTCTCTTATGAAGAAACCAACTACAAATTAAAAGTAAAAACACTTTTTGATAATCATGCTCTAAGGTCAAATGATTCTCTCAGAGAAAGAGAGAGGTAAATCAATCTTGAATGTAAAGAAGAGGGAGGAAATGAAGGAAAAGAGATGAAGCTAAAAGGGGAAAAAAAGTTGAACCTATCGAAAAAGGATTAAAGTTTTAGGCGGATGAAATCACCTAAACCTTTTTTTTTTCTTTTTTAATGGATAATATAATATAATTAGGGCATCACGCTCGCTTGACATACACCTATACTTCTACTTTTCATCTTAAATATAAGATATGATTTTCTTTATCACCAAATATAAAACCTAATTAAGTGTATTACAAATTAGATCTCATATTAAGGATTGAAAATAGTATAAATTAGTTGAAACCATTTTACTGGTTATATATACTTTTCCTCAATTGTAAGTATGTATTTTGTGTTTTTCTCTCATAATTAAACCATTTAATTTTACTCCGTTAGCGCTATTAACTTCTTTACAAAGCGAACAGTACTAACACAACAAAAGTAAAGGATTTAATCAACAAAGAAAAACACGAAGGACAAATTAAAAATTGAAAGGAAGCGTCCAAGGTATGAGTAAAATGGTTTCTCCTATAAATTAAGTCGGTTAAGAAGATTATTTTTATTATTATGTAAAAATTGTGTATCACTTTTCCCTCCGAAACACTCCTCTTTTTAACGAGGGTACTAAATGTGAAGGATTAAAACAAATTGTAAGATTAACGAGAGTAATGGGAAAAAAAATATTAAACGAGGGAGACAAAGTAGATCAAAGACCTATATTATTTAAGATCAAATCGCATCCATCAAATTTTTATCTAGGTAAAACATTTTAGCTATTTTATATGATACAATGATTAATTAAATAATTTAATTAAGTGAAGGAAAATCAAGCTTATTAAAGCAGGGAAGATATGGTCCACGGAATTAATCTAACGGCGAAAAAAGGGTCAATCAAATAATTATACAATAGATGATAATATGTTAATTGTTAGGCCAAAAATTTCTGTCATTCATTGAATAAAGTCAAAAATAACATATTTTAATAAAATAGAAAGCAAGGATAGGGGGAACGAAAAGATCCAAAATCCATAATGACCGATGCAAAGAATTGTCTAAGAAAATCGAATGAACAGTGAAGGAAGTGATGGAGATATATATAGAGATAGAGTGGTCATAAGTGTTTGTGTAGTGATGAGGTGGGAATGAGACGTAGCCAAGTTCTCTATGTCAATCCAATGAATGATTGCTTCTTCAGCCAAAGTCGATAGCTGTGGCTAATAATAAGCTCATTCTTTACGACGCTTAGAGATTAATCAGTGTTGTATGAATGGATTAATTATATTGCGAAGTCAAAATGGACTCCAGATTTTGGATTCCTTGCATACACTGTTGTTCCCCTTTTTCAATGCCTCCCACCACTATTAGGCCTTTAATTTCCTGACCTTTATCTAACTTTGCCTTGTCCACACTATGTCTAGCATTTGTATTTAAAAAACATAAATTATAAATCCTAGTATTGAATGCCAAAAATAGAGTGAAAGAATATTAGGTGGACATATGCTTCAATTCTCGACATCCTTCCATTATACTAAAGGTTGGGGAATTTCTTGCATAGCTTAGACTAATCCGCCCCCATTTTACTGAATTAGGTGGATATAGCTTTTTCAAAGTTGGCTCTGATTTTTCAAGGGATTTGTCTAATATCTGATTCATTTGGGTCAAGAGGTTCACTAGGATTCATACATGCTTTCAAACGCAAACAGCATTCATAAAGATAACCCTAAACCCATAATATTATAAACTGTAAGCTGATTCTTTACTGATTGAAATTCTTCTTCTGCAAAGAAGGGAAATACGGGGGAGGTGGGTCCCAGAAAAGGGAATCAAGTGAGTCGGTGAGGGAGGAACACGTGGAGGGGGGTTTGAGGAACAGGATAGCGATGAATGAGAGAGAGAGGGAGAGAGGGAGAGAGTGATTGGGGAGAGTGATTGTATGGTAATAAATGCTGAAAGCTGATGCTTGATTTTTGTGCCTTCCTCTCTGCTTCTCTTGGTCCCCTCCAAAGCTGAGAACCAACTCACACGCCTCACCTTTTCCCTTTTATTATTGCTTCCCCTCCCCACTCGTTTTCCTAACTGTCACTGTTCTCGCATTTCCATTTCTTCTTCTTTCCGGTACAAACCTGTAGTCATGACTCTCAAGAGAAACAAATACAACCTAAAACTCTTAACTAACTTCCCTCCTTCACGTAGAACCACAATTATGTTTCAACCGAGACATATAACATCTAACACCAGCTAACGTCTCTTCACTTTTAAGGATTTATCAAATACTGTATCCGTTGGTTATGATATAATTATGATTCTTCCTAATTTTCTTTTTTTTTAAGAATGTTGATATTGATGGAATCCATTGGGGATGAAAGGGGAGAGGGAAAGGTGGGGGTGGGAGTGGAGTGGTTGAGTTGAGGTGAGGGGAGGGGAGAAAGGCGTAAAGGGCAAGAGATGAGGCAGTGAGCAAAGGAGGAAGCAACCTCACGGGAGGGAGGGAGGGAGCGTGCGTTCCCAAAAGCTACCTTCATCATTGCCTCTTCTTTTTGAGTTCCCCTCCTTCCTTTTCCATAAAGCTGTCCCTCCCCCCCCCCCCCCCCCCCCCCCCCCCCCC
>QFDD01000298.1:0-55009 GCA_006871305.1 Vachellia collinsii | reverse complement strand
GAGATCGATGCAGGTACGCAATGTGATATTGGGCCTGGACAGAAAATGGGATAAGCTGCTTTTCCTTTGAATGCATGTCCCCATCAATGGAAATTGGATCTAGTAGAATGAGCTGTTTTCTTATAAGATATATGCATCTGAAATCATGGAGATGCGCATGTTAGTTCCTTTGGCTTGGTTTTTGGGTGGGGGGGGGGGGGGGTGGACTTCACAACTAGACGTACATTCTCAATGTCCTCAGTTCATTTGTTGTTGTCACTCTGTATAGAGTGGGAATATTATTATCACCGTGGTGGCTGTCCTTGTCCGGGTTGGCGGTGGCTTTCAATATCGGATCTTATTCCTGCTCAGCGGATCCAATGATTTGTGCTTTTGGGCAGTAAGATGTTCTGTATTTTTTTATAAGCAACATCCTTTTTTTTTATATAGGATAGTTATTTTTATATGTAACAAATTACTTTTGTATAAAAGTTTAATGTATTTCCTTTTCATTTTTACCCCCCATTTAATTTTACATCCCTCTTGTATCTTTTTTTTCACAACTTTTTATTATCTTTTCCTCCACTTATTTTCTCTCTCACCAGTGATTTCCTTCCATAGATATATAAAAGTATGCTTGAAAAACAGATTACATCTCTAACAGATTTGTTTTTTTTTAACTAATTTTAATTGAGATGTTATTTTGCATAATTTAGCAGTTGCCTATAAGAAGGATAAGAATGGGAGGGACTGTTGTTCACAGCACCGTGATCACCTAGCACAGCATCATGATCGTATCCTTCATCATTTCCAAATCCAAGTCTTTTAATTTTGACCTCTTCATAGGTTTTGCAGAACTCTCGTGTGTGTAGTAATCATTGCATGATATTGACCAAATCAGTATCCCAGAGCATACACACACACGTACATATATGCATGGGTTTCACCAGAAACAAATAACTGATACGTAGGACAAGGAGAGAGTGAACGTTACATGATTGGAACTAAAAGGAGGACCATTTTATGAGGTGAATGCAAAAGCGAATAAAGCAGGCTTGTTCATGGGAGGGGTGTTAAGCATCTTTGGATTCCATGTACGGTATGGTTCGAGATTCAACCAGCTCGCATCTTAATCCTGATCAAGGACAGCAACCATCCATAATTAATGAAAATATGCTGTCTTAGTACATGATTGTACAGTGCCAAAATATCTATAAACTTCTATGATATGTGTTCAGCACCATACACTTTACATTACATAAGAGTAAATGCTTCATATCGGAGTAAAAATATTGCAAGCATCAATTATAACCTAATACGATTACGCATACATACGTAAAAAAAAATAACACGGGCCCACGAACTATATTTAACCATATCTTGTATTTTTGGTCAACTTCCTTCCTCTTGGCTGTCAGTGAAGATTAGAAGACAATAAGAAAAATGAAAAGAATGGATGAATGGAACGAAAGAAGGGCTCCCTCCGACGCCGACATGTCCCCTCCCTTGACCGTCGTTTAATTGCATGTTGACTGCTTCCCGTTGCCTCTCCATCTGAATAGTCTCATTTTCGCCTTCCTCTTCAATGCACGTGCCCACACCGTAACGCTCACGCTCCACGTCTTAATCACCACCTAATACTAACAGAGGTGCAGTCTCATTCAAAATTATTAACAATTAATACTAATATATCTTAAATTTTAAAACAGTAACATAACCAACGTGCTTTGAAGTGCATTTCTTATAGAATTATTACTGCTGGGATCAAAATAAAAGTAACCATTTTTTAAAATTATTCTTTATTTTCACGTAATATCAAGTTAAAGATCTTCTTGAAATTTTGAAAGGGGCTGAATTGAAATTAAAAAATAGTATCAAGAAAAATGTTTTTTTTTTTAAAAAAAAAAAAAGAAAAAAAGAAAAGAATGTGTGTTTGTTTGCTTGAGCAGGGCAGGATACCTGGCCCGAAGTGCCCTGATGGCTCGGGCAAGACAATATTCCTTGATATCTTTCTGTGAGAATAGACTAATATATTATATTATTTTGTTTTGATTATTGATATGATATAATCATCCTAATAAAAGCAATGGAGTAGTGTAAGCTAGTGCCGGTAATATGCGAGCCAAACCTGCAAAAAATTAGGGGTTTGGGTTGGAAAAATTAGGGAGTAGTGTAAGCTAATGCATAACCGTAGCTTTTCCTTTTTTTTCTTGGTTTAATTTTTTAAGTGAACAATCTTAGACATATTAATTAAAGGAAAAAATAGATGAAAAATTCCAAACTTTTCCCCCCTCTTTTCAATCCAAAAATATTCAATCTTGTAATTTTATAATTTAAGCTTATTAAAAAGGATAGTTTAGCTTCAAATCATGCTTTATTGTTTCAAAAAATATGAAAAAGAATTAAGGAAATAAAAAAAAAATAGACTTTGCTGGGTTGGCCAAATTCCAAATTATCAGCAAACGGGGTATTTTTAGCTCGGCCCGTTGGGCGTTGGCTGCCAACTCCTTAGCACGCCAACCCTTGGCCTATATTACCGCCAATAGCGTAAGAAATTGTGAAGATTAGAGCTCACTCCATTGAGGGTTAGGTTTCAGCGTTGACTGTGGCAATAAGTGCTCCTACTATTTTGTTATTCCAACGCTACATCATTACAATAGTGAGATATCTGTAAAATGTGAAATTGACTTTTTAAGGGCCCATGTTTAAATTTTATACATATAATTTTTTTATATAAAAATCATTTTTTAGGGGTATAACGACAATTATAATATATTATCTCCACTCCATATTAGGTACCTATTAATCGAGTACAGATATAAAATTGAAATTATATAAAATCCGGAGTTGAGATTGACGCTACAAAATCTGATCACCCTTCACGGGCGGGAACATGAAACCATGGCCATCACAAGAATCCCGGATTAATCCAATGCTGCCCTCAAATTAAGGGCTATTTACACACATACCCTCATCCATCCAGCTAACTCGAATTTAATATATATAACCACAATTCACAAGACAACAATGCCCAACAAAATCTCTCCCCCATGCTCTCTCATTTTGCAATTTTTTACACATACATGCATGCATGCACATGTTAGAGAGAGAGAGGAAAGAGAGGCGAAAAATAACAACAATCAATGATAGAAGCATATATTATATGTAACTGTGTGATAGAGTAGGTGAGTATTGAGCACAGCGCTGATATGGCAACAGAGAAAGGCTAAAAATAATTAGGTAATGATGAATGAACGGCAATAAAGGAGGGGGACCTGTAAAGAAGCGAGATATTTAAATCCTCATTTTGTCTTGTTCCCTGCGTTTGACTGGTGCCACCAGCTGAGGCCTGCCTTCCTCCATTCATTCACTCGCATGGGAAATGAAAGTCAAGAGAGAATTCCACGTGTTCTGATTTTAACATATATACATATTTATATATTTCTGCTTCGTACAATTATTTACTCAGACCTTGTTTCGTGGGCGTTGGGTTTGGTGGTAATGGTGGGGTAAGTCACTTGCTTTGGACTTATTAATCATCATCTTATTAATCGCAGACGCTGTAGTGACTTGGATGGGTTTATGAACAATGTCTGAAACCCTAGCAGGCTAGTCCCTATATATAACAAACCCGTATACGAGAGACGAGAGCGAGGTGGCGAATGTGGTGCTTGGTTCGGTTTGGTGTGTTGAGGGGAATGTTGGCTGGCTCGAAGGCTTTTTCATATCACCAGCAGGTTCTCTCTCATGTGTTGGGGACTAACTGATTAGAAAGGCTTCGGACCAGGCTTCATTCCTCTCAAACCCACTATAATTTCTGCATCTACATATATCTGCAGCCATCGTATATATACATCAGCTTCTTCGTCTTCCACAGAAGGTACGGTTTTCATTGCGTGCTATGCTTTTCGTATACAGAGAAAACTCGGCATTTGGGACGAGAGGAATATATAATCTTGCCTGGATTCTGGAACGAGGGATTCGTATGTTTTCGTCCTCCCTCGAACCCTAACAAACAACGATATTAACGAGATTCTTGGACCAGGCTTCATCCTCCCCATCCATGTTTAGTTTGCCCTCTTTGCTTCATATATTCACCTACTTTCAGTTTCAGTATCACTGTATTTATATCTGGTAAGCAACTAGCCCTTGTCTGTTGCAATAATTTTAGATTTGCATCTTCTGGTGTCACGGCACATGTATAATTGGCTCTTTTAATTCAAGGAATGACCTTCTCGAACTTGAAAGTTTTTTTCATTATGTTTGTGTTTTTCAGAAGATGGTCAGAAAACGGTTCTTAATAATTTCGCTATATTTTTACCTAAGATGGAGAAAGAAAGACATATTGTAATGAGGCGATGATCTTCTGCGATTCTCCCCCCCCCGGCCAAAAAGAAAAAGAAAGAAAAAGAAAAAAACCCAATATGTAGCTCTTGTTCTCTCTCATTTCCGATCAAGTTTCTACAGTACGATCAACGAGAAGAACACTAACTTTGCTGATTTTATTCTATCACACAAGACATGAATAATCAACATAGTTTATTAGTATTAATCAACTGCCTGCTGGCCATTGATCCCTCCTTTTAAAACAGTTAGTACTCTAACTAAGAGTTAAAGCTGAAAACACGTCTGCGTGAAAACGTATTAGACGTCAAGTTCTGTATTCATATATTTTTATAAGAATAATAATCTGCTCTCTCACAACCCTCTCTGGCTCCAGCTTGTTCTTTTCTTGGGTTTCAGAATCAGACAAACACATCCGCCTTCGATCCCCTCTTCTCAAGTCCTTTCAGCCTTTTTTTTAACCCCCACTCTTCAAGCAGGTAAAAACCACAGGAATCGAGCCTCGCAATTCGGCCTAATGTTTAGTTTTCTGAATACTCTACCTGTATATCATCGATTTCATATAATTCGAATATTATAGTACTTGACACAGGTAAATGAACAGGGTTTTGGTCGTAAGCAATAAATATGAAGTCATAATTTTCCGTGGAAGAATATTTTACAGTATAGATAATATGAAGTGCCAGCTAGGAGGGGATGGCGGAAACAAAACTGGAGAATAATTAATGTGGCTTTTGTTGGGTAGTGAGAGGAGAGTCAGAAATTGAAAGCAGTGGTTGCATACGGTGCAGCAGAAGCATCAACATTAGGGATGGGGATGCCGACATGTGCTGCAACACTAAACGAGAAGACAAGTCTTACCCTCCTCTACACTTAATTACATGAGCACAAGAAGCTATATATACATGTATATAGGCATCAATTAATAATATTGAATTCTTTCTCGCTCTTTCATGCTCATATAACCAAGACAAACAAGAAGAGAAATGTATTTAAGGGACTTCTAAAGTCATTAAAGATTCGTTTGCGTGGGATATACTTATGTATCAGTGATAGATAAATATACTAGAATGAGCTTTTGTCGTGTGATATGATGTTTTATTACTGGCATTAATACTCTACGATATAGTATGTGGGTGTTGAAAAAGGCAACATGTGAATTAGAGAGAGAGGCTGTAATTAAATGACGATTCCCTATCTGACTTTGACGGGTTCTTCGGGAAATGGAACGGAGTGAAAAAGTGAGATGAGCACTGCACACTGCTTCTCGGGCATCGTTTCCTTACAGTTTACAAACATCGACTCTTATTTCTGCTTCATTTTTTGTCCCCTCTCCCTCTTAAATTAGCTTTTCTTCATATTTTTCTCTAACATTTACGTGTCATGAAATCTGTAACAATGTAAAAATGTAGAGGAAATGTGGAATGATAAAGCTAGCTGTTGAGTTTCACGCATCTACTGCCTTCTTAATTGGCAAGCTCGTTAGTGTTCAAACCTATTACCTTTTTTTCTTTTTTGAAACACATGCAAGCATCTAGCTTGACAACTACCCAGTCATGTAAAAACAAACGAAACTTGTGATGAGTATTACCATTACCACTATATCTGATCCAAGTTTATCCAAAAAAAAAAAAAAAAACAGGACGGGGGCTACTATATAATATTAAGCATCTTATCCTTTAATCTGTGTGTTTTGCGCTTGCCAGTTTCTAGCGCTTTAGTTGACCAGTCAACATGGTCTCTTCGATAGCGTTCAATTGTATACATGCAGGTTATGTTCTCTGGTTCAGTTGTCCCCTTTACATGTCCCAAGGAGGTCGCTTTTATTTTCTTTGCTTGTAATAACCGGTACCCCATCTTTTCGTAATTATTAACGTTATTTGGTTATTTGCTCCCTTAAGTCAAAGCCAATAGTTAAGCAAGCTGAGTTTTAACTTCTAATCTAATAATGCTGGGTTTCTTTGCCCTCCTTCATTTTTTGAATGAATGATAGTTCTCGTTTTCCAGTCAATATATATATATATATATTAAAAGAGGCGAGTGATGATATTTCAAGGGTGTACCTGATGAGGGCCAGTCTTGTGAAAAGCGTACTGTAAGTGGCCAGGGAAACAAATCACCTTTATTGTTGACCGTCTCATCATGAATTTATTATGTGAATTGCTTTTCCACTTTCTCCGATGAGGAATTTGACAAGAAGCTATTCGAATTCCAAAATCCAACTTATTTCTCACTCCATTCAAATCAACATACGAGTAATTATTTATACTGGACTCTCAATCTCATCTCACCCTTCGTTATTTTATTATAGCATACTGGTACATAGATAAAGAATTTGGCAAGTAGCATGCTTTGAAAATTTAAGGAGAGGAAAGTACATATATATAAGATAGTAGTAATTTGGATGAGTTGTATAGAAGAGCTGTATTGTCTGAAGAGCGGATGGACGCAGCGTACATGAATAGAATACAATCACAAAGTGTTAAGAGATCGATGCATACACATGTATATGGGCAGTGGTACAGATGATGCAGAAAAACAGAGAGAGAGAGAGAGAGATTACTTGAATAACAAGGAGAGGTTGTGTCTGTCTTCTCAATTCAGTTCATGTCGTAATGTATGTGAAGCTTTGTATTTGCATTTCAATATCTCCAATCCAATCAATCCCATCCCTGTATTTTCCTATTCACTCTTGGTTTCTCTTTTTATCTAACGCTCAACACTGTCCCCCCCCCCCTCTCACATTAAAACTAAAGCAAAACCTTGATTAATATCTTAACGATTGGAACAGTTGACATTTGAAAGCACTGGATTACGCACTATAAAAAGGTAATGGTCAAAACAGTAAACGTGGCGTCACAGCCACTCGAAAGTTGTTGAATGATGCTTATTGGCGCTCTGCCACATACTATGGATATATATATACACACCCGTTTTTTGGAATTAGGCTTTTGCTTTGAACCGCAAGATCTAAAAGGAATTATCACTCATAATAATAGTAATTGTAGACCTTTACGTGCTTTAAGGATAAATTCTAAACTGGGGAAAGTTATTAAAGGTCCAATCTCAGAATCAACAAAGTCTGATCCATGACGATGGTGAGAAAAAGCCACTAAGCACAACATCCTTTGGACGTCACTACTCTTCACTCGCGTGTGTCGAAATTATATGACTTTAATTGCTGTTGATATAAAAGAAGAAATTTCACTTTAGATGAAAAGGTACAAGGATAAAAACAGCTAGTGCATATATACAGTTGAACCCTTGAAGTGAACAATGGTGGTTACTGTTATCGCATACACATGATATAATCATATGTCTTATTTAATTTCTTCTTTAAGGCGAGTCTTGCACTAAGAACCGGATAATTACCTAATAAAAGTCCAGAAAAGTTGGAGAGAGAGGAGTTGAGTTTCTCGCAAAAAAGAATGTTACAATGGGTTAGGCTAGATACAATTAAAAAACCTAGAACCATTTTTTGTACTGTGTCACGTGAGAATACAGCAAACAAAACAAAAACGAATAGCTTTGGGGTGTATGTCAAAAACTACCGTTGAGCCTGAAAAAATTGGACTCGACTGCCATGATATTTTTTTTTTTTTTGGGGGTGGGGGGGAGCTTATTATACATTCACTCCTCCGGCTAGCATGGTGCAAGTCTCACTATCAGACCGGCAAAAAGAAAAAAAAGTAAGTCTCACTATCAGGGCGTGAATAGCAAAAAATGCTGCTATGAGAAGAGAAAAAGGGGAAATAAATGAAAAGTAAAAAGTTGAAACCATGTGTGTATATATATATATATTTGTACAATAGCATGGAGATATACATTAATTGCTGTGCATGTATGACCTACAGAACTTGAGAAAAAAGGGGATGGCCCATGTCCTGAGCCAGAGCTTTCATCTGAGAGAGATACATTTATAACCTCATTGCATTTCACTGAACTCTGTATCCATCCACCAACACCTCCCTCTTAACTGCATTCTCAAGTCCTTCTCAACATCAATGCCTCTTTGCAACGATAAAATCCACACACACACACCCCCCCTCCCCAAAAAAAAAAAAAAGCTGATGTGCAAGATAACTAATGTTTAAGCTAAAATAGGAAGTTCTGATGAGGCCAAATTGAGAGTTCAATAGTGTTCATTCATACGCATGTGATATAAATAATCTGGAAACTGTTTTTTTCTTTGGCACCCATTATCATAATGAGTATGTTTGGAACTCAGTTCATTGCAACTATTGCAGCCAAAGGAAACAAGCGATTACACTCCAAAACAAAATTACTTGGCAAGTTGGGATGGTTTCTCTCTATATTGCCCCTACACGGCATTCCGGATCGATTTCAAAATCAACATGTGTGTGTGTGTGTGTAGATAGTTATATATCCCAAAAACTCATCAAGTTTTTGAACCAAAGATATTACAAGTTAGATATGTGCATTTCATGAGGAGCAAAATTCTGAATCTAAAATCCCAGAGACCTGACATCCACCAATTACGAATATTTCAAAATTTATACAGAGCTTGAATAGTTATGGGACAATTTTTTTTCCCAAAATGGACAGCACATCACTGCCTGGAGCGCTTTAAGTAGACCATCACACCAATGCCTGTTAGAACAACAGCACCTGCAATGATACCAGAGCGCAAAGACAACGGATTGACTTTCTCTCTAGTTGCTGTACTAGATTCCGGTGTTGTATTCTTGGTTGAATCACCATACTCCAAATGCAACCTTAAAGCCTGAAATCCAAACATGTTTTATAGCAGAACATATATATATCTACATCTGTGTGTGTGTGTGTGTGTATGCATGAGCATGCATCCCATGCAAATGAATAAAATTAACATGAATAAGCCAATAGCCCCAAATGTAGAATCTAAGAGAGCCAGGCAACTTTACCTTCATTCGCATCGATCTAGCATGGCTCAGAGCAGCAGCAAGATCATTGTCATCTGCGAGGAAAATTTTATCACCTTCATCATCCTCATACTGAAACAAAGGAGAACGAGTCAGTATGATCACTCAGATGTACGTAGCATAAACAGAGTTATAGGGCATCGAAATAGCATAAAACATACCAAAATCTGAGGACGATGTCCATCTTTAACAGAGTCAATTCTTTGCATAACAGCAGATAAAAGATCATCAAAATGTTCCACACCTAAAAAAAAGGAATGATAACATTGTTTTTTAGATGATTTAGAGGGTGCACGGACCAAGCACAATATGATGTAACGAATGGGCTGAATCATAAAGTGGGCTTGGATGGTGAGTTGGAGATTAATGGGCTCCACAGCTAATGATAATGGGGCTTGTGATGGTAGGACTGAAATGGTACAAGCCGATGGAGTATTTAGGAAAAGGAAGACAAGGGGTTGCGGCATGGAAGATTTTAGATGAATCAACCTTCTCTCTGATTATGTTTTCTTCTTCTCTCTCGCTGATTTTTGCTTTCCTCTAACATTCTGTAATTTCCCTATAGTCTTGTGATTGATATTTCGTTACGCTATTGTACTGTCACTGAACATTGAATATTACAGCAATATAGTTTCCTCATTCTCCTTTGTTCGAGTTTGTCCAAATCCTTAACCTCTATTGTACGTAGAGACTGTTGCATACGACTGTGGCCTACAGGCTAGAATCCAAGAGGACAGAGGGAAAAAAAAAGAGCATAGATTATAAAATCCTAACGCTTTCATCAAAATAATCACTTACCACAGTTGAATCGATGTACATGACCCTTAAGATCCTCAAATTTAAAGGAAAATGAATTTTCAAAACCAACAGACGGATCTACAGATTTGGTAGTATCTCCCCCTTCTGAAGGCACTATCCCAGAAAATTCACTGCAATGAAAAATCTTAAGGGGTGATTTAAAAGGGAAATAAAAAACTTATCTTACATTTGAGCATCATCTATGCCACCAGAGTACCTATGAGAGTCAAAATCTTCCATTGACTCTGTAGAAAAAGCTGAGTCCCAAAACTTCTGCATAACTGTGTTTGACATATCATTAGCCCCTCCTGAGCTACTTTCAACCTGAACCGGATCATCTATTAATCAGATACTAGAATCTATATAACAGTAATTAATATTAATAAAAAATTGTAACACCTCTTATTTTTAGTGCACCATGATATATGCTTCAATACTGTTAAACAGAGAGATAGGATGTGCGGATTGTTTCTTAATACGCCTAATGAATCAAAGAAGGTCATGTAGGTACAGGGGAAGGAATAAAAAGAGGGTCCACTACATCTACGAGGCTCAAACTACACAAAATTGAATTCTGAGAAGCGATATACAATCAAACTATGATCAAAAGAGTGGCAATTTCCTGCTAAATATGGATACCCTTAATTCTGCCATGACTATGAATAGCTGCCAAGAATACACTCCGAAATATGGTTTTTTTTAACTAACTACTTCAATCAAATGTCCAACAAGAGCAAAATAGATGTAGGAACATATGAATTTGTCATGTAAATTAACAAAGACGTCAGAATCTGAAATATTGCATATCAAACATGAAATTTACCATAGCAATCGCTGCTTGAGTTATCTGTAAAACATCCACACAAGCAGCAATATTTCCATCTGCAAAACAAATTATATTCAATATCTACAATGTCAGAAACTACCTAAGAAGTTAAGAAGGCAAAATTTACCTCTGTCCAGCACGGGAAGATGTAAGAACTTCCCTTCATGCATCATTTGCAGTGCTTGAAGAATTGTCATATCTAATGATGCACACTGTGGATTGGGAGTCATTACCTAATGAAAAGAAGTATGGAAGATAAGGGATGAAAAGAAATCCAAATCAGATCTAATTGCCACGCAAATGCGAACATCAATAAGAGGAAAAGGAATCTCACTACAAACCCCACATTTTAAACCAATATCACACATCCAAGGTCCGAAAACGGCAAATTGGATTAACCTTTTCCACTAGAGTCAATTCAGGAGAAAGATTTTGAGCCACAACGCGCATAAGGATGTCCTTTGAACTGCATGAGATGATGAGATATTTAAATATTAAAATTTCCAAAGTCCAATTCATATATTGTTCAAGGAGGATTCTTGTCTGGAAAAGCTTGCAGTACATATGTTGTTGCATTGTTCATATTATGGGATTCTCAAACAAAAGAATATCCTATGAAATAGATATTACGTGAGTATCCCCAGAATTTTGTTTCCCGCTGCTATAATGGTAGAATTAACGTGCAACTCCCGCATCCTTTTTGCAGCTACATAGACAGGATCTGCCCCTGATGTAATAGCAACCCTATAAACACATAAACCAGAAAACTTGGTAAAACTATAAATATGAAAATAGGTGTGCATCTCTTTCCAATTTTAACAAAAAAAATGTGAAAATGTAATGTGGAAATTACTTTGCATTTTCGCCAATTATTGTTGACAGGGAAGGCTTGAACATGCGTTCCCTCAACGTATCAAGTAAAGTGTTTGGGGCTGATAAAAATGGCAGCAGATTAAACATATATAGTATTAGAATCATTACTATACGCTGGAAATATATGGCTATAGAGTAAACTGTACCACAATCTGACCATTCTTTATCCATAAAAAATTTAAGGCCTGTGGTCTTTAACAATTCTGAACATTGAAAACACTGGAAATACGAGAAGCCAAGAGTTTCATGGAAGAAAAATTGACAAATAGAGTCAATGCCATGTGGTTGATTTTGAAGGTAAGAAGTTTTGGCCAAGTACACAAGTTAAAAGACCCACAAATAATGCGCAAGGTTCTTTTAATCCGTCAGTGGTCCTCCTGAAAGCTTCAGGGTCTCCCATTGCTTGGAACACTACACAGAAATCCTTATTCATTTACCTTCGAGGAGGATCAGTTTAACAATGCAAGGGACTGGGAAAAATTAGAGACCTAACAAGTAGTTTAGTAAACTAACTTACAGTCAACAGTTCAATTCGTTGGGACAAAAAAGGAAAATAATCAGTTCAGTACTCTAATGTCTTATAAGGACGAATGTTCCAACCAGCTAAATTGTTACTCCGTTGACGTTCCAGCCCAGCAGAAATGGCACTTCCCTGCTCTGAAGCCTTCTCCATCTTAACTATGGCATCATAAAGACATTTGGTGATATCCAGCAAAGCTATGACTTCGCCATTTTCCACTACAGGGAGGTGCCTGAATTTACCTTCCAGTAGAAAGGGACAAAACATCTCACTTGATCAAATCATTAAGCATACTAATACATACTGTAGATTCATTAGTATAAGATGTCAACATAAAGAAAATATAACAAGGAAATTTCAACTCTTGCAATCCACAGATACACTAATTAAAGAAACGAGTGGAACCCAATTACAGCAAAGACAAAATATAAGACCCTAGTTGCAAAATAACAGTACGAATCACTACGATACCAGAGAAAGGTTTAAGTACCTTGTTCAGGGCAGGGGAGGAGGTGAAGGTAAAGAATATTAAATGGAAGGGAAAGCACGTCCAGAGTTTTTTTTAAAGGTCTGTTTTTTAATATGGAAAATCTAGAGAAGTCTGATATGAACTTTGAATCCTAAAACCATGATATAACATTTACATTTATGAGCTGAGCTACCATGTAACAAATCCCATGCTCATGATGAAGCATGAAGCCAATAATCAAAGGCCGTATAACATGGGTTGAATGCTATCATGATAATGTAGCGTAATATCTTCGTTAATATGAACTATATTAAGATCTGATCCAAATGATTAAGGAAAGATCTCCATCAAAGTCAACAAAACTTGAAAACTTGATGGCAATGATATAGGACGTCCCAATTTTACCTTCCTAAACACCTATAGTAACAACAATGAATGTGATCGTAAGAACGAAGCTAACCTTGAACCATCTTTTGAAGAGCTTCTAAGGCCAGAGAATCCGACTTCAGAAATATAGGATTACGGGTCATTATCTTAGACATTATGGTCTGCTCTGGCCGTAATCCTTCGGCTATAACTCTAGTCGCGATGTCCTGACCACAAAACACACAAGCTTCAAACGTTTCATATATAAAGGGCAAAAAAACACAAGCGGACTTCTCTCAGCGGACAGAGTAGATGATGCACCTTGTCAGTCACAATTCCAGAAAGCAAAGCATTGGCGTCAGTCAGCAAAACAGCATTAATATGGCGAGTTGACATGCGTCGACATGCTTCAGAAACTGTGGTGCCCTCTGGAATTGTGAGGGCTTTAGACAGTCGAAGCTTCTTGACCGTCCTATCTTCCCCAGCTGGCCTGAAAAGTTTCATGGATCAACCCGGTTAGATAAATAAGAAAATATATCAACGAGAAGCATATCCGTGAGAAAGCTTTAATTTAATGTTCTTTTGACAAAAGAACAAAAGGCAAAAAATTGTAATAAGCGACATTGTAAGATTATTTGAATTAGCTTTTTTTTAAGTGATTTTACCAATTCGATCTCTAACTACGTGAGCTCAACTGACGTCCAAATGCTTTTTAATTGATAACACCCTTTCTTATGGCGGGTAGACAAAACCAGTACGTGATCAAAGCATTACATGCAAAATCTACCAGAGACATGGGGAATCCACCCGTTAAAAACACGAAACCACCACGTTCGGTATGCATGAAATTAACGACCGAATTAATGAAGCTTAAAAAAGGTTCAAAGATAAGATTTAATTGGAGACGACGAGCGTGCTCCTCCGAAAAGTGTCAGAATGACGGGTACTACAGGACAAGATCATATATACAAATACAACGCAATATAGTTTTATTTTCCAAGCGTGATTGTGCGTAGAAAACAATGTGAATAACGAAGAAAAAGAAAACATGAATGAAGAGGGAAGAGGGAAGAGAGAAGAGAGTCACGTACGGTTGATCAGTGGGAGAGGAAGGTTCATTGGCGCTGTTATTTTCGCTGGAGAGGGACCTTCTGGAAGCGGAGGGAGCTCGCTTATGGTTGGAGGTGTTCCTCCTCGGACCAGGAGGAGCCACTTGACCGCGCATTTTTAATCGGATCACCGACTCTCTCTCTCTCTCTCTCTCTCTCGCCCCAGATCGCCCTCAGATATTGATTATCTCAAACCTTGCAGCCACCACCGTCCTCTCTCCGACTAAAAGCTTGGATTTCTATCATTCTTTTTCCTTGCCCCTGAAAGGGTCAACTCTAATTAATAATTGGATTTCAATTTTAGAAATAAACAAACAAACAAATAAATCACTCATTATCATTTTAGTTTTGTTAGTTAATTCTCTTTATTATTGTACTTTTAGCTATTTGGATTTGGAAATAAAGAGTATTATTTGAAATTGCTGTTTGGAAAAATTTTGCCAAGTATTTCACTTAACAAGTTCAGCCTGAAACTATCAAGTTTAGTAAAACATGTTAACATTAAATATAATTCGGACACGTGCCTATATTTATTTTTCTTTCATCGGACTTATGGGTACGTAGGTTTTTCTTATATATAGGGGTGGAAACAGGCCAGGCGGCCTGTCAGGGGCCTGTGGCCTGGCCTGTAAAAGCCTGCACAGGCCAGGCCTTTTACAGGCCCAGGCCCAGGCCCAGGCCGCCTGAGAGGCCTGTTTCCCAAAACAGGCCCAGGCCGCCTGACAGGCCTTTTAGGCCTGTCAGGCGGCCTGGGCCTGTTTTTTTTTTAAAATTTTTTTTTGAATATATTTATATTCCTTGATCTTTTTAATAAGTATGTTTTGAAAAAGAAACTAAAGGTACTATTTTTGCATTGATAAAATATTAAATGATACCATATGTTATAAATATTACTTGTTAAATTATGTTATGATCTACTGATATGCATTTGATTTATTTTTTACTAGGTGTTCGAACAAAAAGAAATCATATTAAAGATTTGATATTTTGTGGTTAGTAGCTATGCTTTGTTAGTGTTAAACAATTATTGTAATGATGAACATTTCTTGTTTCCTAAGTTGTTGTATTATTAGGTTGTGCCTTGTTGATTAATTAGATTTTAATATTTTTTTTATGTATTTTGGATTTTTTTTTAAAATTTTTTTAGGCCTGAACAGGCCACAGGCCAGGCCGAAAACAGGCCCAGGCCCAGGCCTAAAAACTGGCCTGTATACAGGCCACAGGCCAGGCCAGGCCTGGTACACGCCAAACAGGCCAGGCCTGTTTGGGGTGGAGCCTGGCCTGGCCTGGCCTGGCCTGTTTCCACCCCTACTTATATAGTACACACGTGACATGTTTGTTTAACGTTAGTTAATGGCGCTTGCTAATTCCCGCCCTAACCTTACTGATGGTTTGAAACGTTCCATTTGTTTCAACTGCATGCACGTCAAGTGATATGTTTTGGTATAATTGAGTTGGACATTTAATGGTGTTTAATTAACCAAATCCCTCTCCATTTTAGACCTTGTTGTTACTTGGGGTGGAGAAATATTTACATGTTTATGGGTGCCACACCATTCAATGCATGCTATACTACTTCAATAAAAATATTTTAACTATCATTTTTTATTATTCATAGAAAAATAATTAAAATATTTTTATTGAAGAATATATAAGTGACATGATATTCCAAAAGTATATAAATATTTATTTATTGTTAGTCGTTTGTAAATATTTTTATAAGTGTTTATTAAACTTGAAAGCATATTATGTTCTTAATGAGCATGCCGATCTTAAACTTCAAATTTTGCCCAAAAAAACATGGAAAGAGGATTTCAATCCCTATTGATAGAACTCATCTTCTGGCAAGGGATTAATGCTTGTTCAAGATTATAATTGAACACATCAAAAGCAGTTATTTATGCAGTTCACAGCAGAGTTTCTATCCCACACATATCGAGTAAAAATATCTAAAGTAAAAAAAAAAATGCTTATGCTGGCAAGCCTACCAAGCCTGTGGTTGATCATGTGCGTACATAAACATAAAATTTTGTATGAATATACATTTCACTTTAGTTCCAGCAAAAATTGAATTTGATTAAAAGAAGTTGTAAGACTAGGGGATAGTGTTATAAAATTTCAAAGAATGAATTGTAATGGTAAATTGTAAAATAATAAAAGTTTATAAATCAGGGACCAGATTGAATAAAAATCAAATGTCATGCGAAGCCCCCACTATTTAAATAACGGTATGGGCATAATGAAGTTGGAACGAACGAAACTTAAATACTACGTACAATTTTTTATATAAAAAGGTAAAGTCAATTTTTTAAAAGAATAAAAATAAATAAACTACTTAAAAATAATTATATATATAATTATTTTATATATCAATTTATAAGCTAATCAAATTAACTTAAACATGATAAATATAGATATTTTGATGTAATTTATTTGATTAAAAATTTAAATTATATTTAGAGAGAATGGGGGAAAAGTCCCTCATTTGAAAATTAATTGTAAAATAGGACATTTTATACAGATGTAACAATATATAACTGAACTTCAACATTATGTGTAATTGAACTTCCATGTGTATAACTGAGTTTTCATATGTGTAACTGAACATGTTTTATATTACAATTAATTTTTTAATGAAGGCACTTTTTTCTCCTAATTTTACCTTATATTTATTATAATTGGCGGCTATAGCTGCATATGATTAAGCCAGCGCTGCTGTGCAATGACTGAGCAAGCTGAGGTGGGCGTGAGCATGGCAGGGAACAGTATGATTGTGGTTGTGAAACTCGACGACCAATGGCGCGAGAATAACGCCCTTCTCGTTTGAAAAGCCCCAACAAAAAAATTTACCTACAGAATCTCCACCCCTGAAAGAAAAAGTTAAATCTGTCTGGCATTGTGGACTTTTTAAGACAGTCTTCCACCGTTTCATCCTAATGGTCCTACTCTCTTCTTGTCTCTATTCACATCTCAAACAAAACGCTCTGAATACTATTTTCCTAATCAACCCGACATGTTCTTTCCTTCCCCTCTGACATTCCTCAGATTCTGCATTCAATTCCAGCTTCATGATCTTGCAGTTGGCCAAGGTATCTCGCTTCTGTTATAATATTTCAATAGTCGGTTTTTAGTGTGGTTCTTTAAGGCATTTTCGTATTTGAAGTTGGGGTTTCTGGATTCCGATTTCGCGTGAAAATGGGGCCACTTGGCATCGTGAGGTGCCCGTCGAACGAGCTGTTTGAATTTTGAGTCTCAAGCAGTAGGTATTTAATACAGCATTTCACCCCCTCCCCCCTCCTCTTCAAAAGGTCACTGCGATTTAATTTTCAGTGTCACGTGAGTGAGCAGTGAGTGATATTGGGCAATTTCACTTGAAAAATTTAATGGAGTTAGATGGGCTGATAAGTGAATTCTAAGCAAAGCTGGTAACCGCCTTCTTTTTCCCCAAATTTGTTCAGACTACATGGATGTTGCTTACAGGTTTTTCTAACTCTATGCTTACGTACTGATCAAAATTCATTTGCTAGACAAAAACTTGAATGCAATGCCTATACTGCCAGAACAATGTCCAGGTTTCTTTTTACTTAAAGCTAAGACCGAGAGATTGCAGCCAATGGCGTTTGTGAAGTGATATTCCAGATAAAGTCTTTGCGAGTAAATTAAGGTGCTAATTTTGCTTAAATTGTAGATGGACCGCCGGAGCTGGTTATGGCGCAGGAAATCATCTGATAAGAGTCTAGCCGAAACAGAGAGTTCGGGATCAATGTCATCTCATTCGGAAAGGTTCTTCGATGATCAGGTAGGCAGTGGTGTAACAGTTGCAATTGACTACTTCTTTCTTTCTTTCTTTGTTTACAGGGTCCATTGGTAGATCCTATTTAACATTCTGTTCAGTGTTCATGATTCTTCAAAGTTTGATTATTTTCCTCTCCATCGCTATCTTCTCCATCTCGGTGGCAAAATAACAAATCTAGCAGTCTTCTTGAATAACATGTTATTGGTTGTTGAATGCTTTCTGAAAATGATGGTTTGTAGTGTCTAGGTAAGATGTGAACGATTATCACTTGTTCTGTAAGTTAAGCATTTCTTTTATAAAGCATATAGGCCTCCACCGTAAGTGATTATTTTTAAATTTTGGAGAGAAAATAGATTCGGATCTTATGTTTTTGCCATGATTTTGAAGGCATATCCAACCCAAACTACAAGCACATCACCGGAAGTCATGTTGAAGGCTGCATCAAATGAAGAAGAGGTTACTGACATGAAGATTCTAAGAGAAAAATTGTCTGCTGCTCTCCTAAGCATTAGTGTCAAAGAAGACTTGATAAAGGAGCATGCAAATGTTGCGGAGGAAGCAATCTCAGGTATTTATCTGCTGATTTGACAAAACATTCAAAAAAGACTTGATAAAGTAGCAAATTAACAGATTACGTTGAAAATTTCATTTATCTTCGATGATTAAAACAGTTTGGTATTTGCCGTGGCATGCATTTAAGATCATTAATCAGATCTTCTAGTTTTACATCAGTTACTTTTTGTTTCCATGTACATATTTACATCAGCAATATCCATTTTATTAAGAATGATGAGTATGTGTCAAATCCTGAAAACACGTTTTGATTTAAGTTAGAATATAGTTAAAATGGGTTAGCCCACCCTTAGTGAATTAGGCACAGTCTATTAATATGGAAGGAAATTGTAATAAATAAAAATCTGGGGTTGAGAGGAGTAATATTCTCCAATATGAAATTAGAATTTGAACTTGCAGGAGGGAACAGGTTTTCCTATTTTTATTGAAACGTGGGTTCTGAGAAGTTGTAAGAAATTGCTCATTTTGTCTTCTCTATAAGTAGAGAATGAACCCATAGAAAACAAATGATTTTCCTTCAGTACAACAAAATACTTTTTCCTTCTTTCCAGAAACACTTTCTCTATTTGTTTTTGTATTCTTACTGTGTAATATAACCAAATCATATATTGTGATCCGATTTATGTGGGTATCGAGAACAACTAGAACGACCTTTTAGGTATGCTCTAAAACTTTCATAATTCATAGAATGAACAAACTTTTCATTGGCAGCTGCTATTGACCTTGTTGTTTGTGGTGATATCATTGAATTTATGTAAACGACTCTGAAGGCCTCACCGTTACCACTTCCATTTCTTCTGTTTAGTTTGAAACTTAAGAATTGAACTACATGATGTTAGCTTGTGGGTATATTTAGGCTGGGAGAAGGCTGAAGATGATGTGTTGTCTTTTAAACAACAACTTGACGCTGCAAAGAAGAACAATTCACATCTTGAAGAACGAGTTAGTCAACTTGATAGGGCACTCAAGGAGTGTGCGACGCAGCTTCCACAATCTAGAGAAGAGCAGGAGAAAAAAATCCATGAAGCTTTTGCAAATAATTCTCTTGTCTGGGAATCAAAAAAATCAGAGCTTGAGGCTCAGCTTCAAACAGCTAAAGCAGAAACTGCTACATCAATTAGCTTCGATCTTAGGCAGAAACTTGAGGCTGTGGAGAAAGAGAATGCAAGCCTTAAACTTGAGCTACAATCTCGACTTGAAGAAATCGAATTCATGATCACTGAGAGGGATCTAAGCACACAAGCTGCAGAAGCAGCAGGCAAGCAACATTTGGAAAGCATTATGAAGATCGCTAAGCTAGAAGCTGAGTGCAGGAGACTAAAAGCCATAGCTCATAAAGCATGCTCTGCTAATGATCACATGTCTCTGACCGCCTCCTCAGTTTATGTAGATTCCTTCACAGACAGCCTGTCAGAAAGTGGAGAGAGGCTACATGCTGTTGAAAATGATACCAATGAATGTGAGCCAAGTCGTTCTAACTCATGGGCATCTGCTGTGATTGCTGAACTTGATCGATTTAAGAATGAAAAGACTGCTGGAAAAAATCGTATGGCCGCTTCAATCGAGATTAAACTCATGGATGATTTCCTTGAGATGGAAAGACTTGCTGCATTGCCAGACACACAGAGTGGTAGCAGTTTTCTTGAGGCAGCACTGTCACTAGATCAACCTAAAAATGACCAAAACGGAGCCAAAACTGATTTTGAATCTTTGATTCAGAGGAATTCTGAATTGGAGGAACAACTAAAGAAGATGGAGGCTAATAGACTTGAGATTGAGATGGAATTATCTGAGTGCCAAGAGCAGCTACATGCATCACAGAGTCAAATAAAGGATGCGGAGTCGAAGATAACAGAACTTCAGATTCAGTTAGACCTGGCAAAGGATTCAAATCAGGATGCATATGAAGAACTAGAGGAAGCCAAAACAAAGAATGAGGTAGCGGGTTCAAAACTCACAGTTCTTCAAACTGAGGTACGGGAATTGGTTTCAAAAATTGGTTCATTGGAGGAAGAGATTCAGAAGGAGCGAGCTTTGTCAGCTGAGTATAATGCCAAGCATGAGAAATTGGAGGATGAACTTTCAAGACTAAAGCATGATGCTCAGCTTCAGAGAGGAGCCGAGGTACAGGTTAGGGAAGACATTACCAGCGAGTTGAAGTTAAAGCGGGTCAGTTTGACACCCATTAAATTTCCATAATTTAAGCCTTTTATAATAAAAATTGTCAGGTGCATTATGCTTAAACATGGCCCCCATGTATGCACGTGCATAATCATGGTCTTTTTATTGACAGAGTATAGCCTGTCAGTTGATGTTAGTTTACTAGTCTCAAGCACATTTTTTATCTGTTAATATTTGGTGGAAATGTCAACAAAGGGGACCCCATAATCTCTGTTGGACTTGCCCTTGTTGATTTGTTGGCTAAAATAAGTTATACTTGTTGAGTTTATGCTTTGCATCGACCATTTTATGAATATTGTTTTTCATTTGCGAAACATTTTATTGCAGGAGAAGGAACTTTCATTGGCTGCTTGTAGATTTGCAGAGTGCCAGAGAACCATTGCATCCCTTGGTCAGCGGTTAAATTCTCTTGCGACATTGGAAGACCCCCCACACGATTCTCAGAAACCCATGGAGCTAACCAGTGAGGCTAAACAGAGTTCCAAAAGTGCAGAGCAACTCTTAAAATTGCGCCATAGCGATTTGAATTTCCAAAAAAGAGATTCTGTGTCCTCATCAATATCCAGAAACCCTTATGCTATTGCCTCTGAGAAAAGCCGTACCGGTTTTGGAAAGTCATCCCCTAGAAGTAAGAGCGTACGCAGAGCAGGACGACGCTGAAAATCATCGGGAGGTGAAGAAATGTACACTAACAATGAAACGAAAAAAAAGGGTTAATATAATTTTTTAGTTTGTTAAATTTACTCTAATTTTATTTTGAGAAAATTAATTTTTTCTTCTTTGATTTTTAATTCACTTAGAATTCAATTCCTTAATTTGGTATCAAATTTTTAACTGGTTTATCACTCACCACCTTATTTTTTTATATTATAGTACTTCTATTCTCTAATTTATTATGAGTGGAAGAAGATCAGACAAGGAAGAAAAAATAGAAAGTTGCAGAGAGAGAAAAATTAAGAGGCGATAGAGTAAAAGACTGGAAACGAAAACAAATCTGAATTGCTGGATGGATCCGGATGCATAAGAGAGAGGTAGGTAAATGAAAATGAAAGAAACAAGAAAAAACAATGAAAAGAAAAGGAATGGCGGTTGGAAGATTCAGAATCAAAAAAATAATTTTATCTTTTATTTTTATTTCATCGAGTTTAAAATCGATTCTTTAAATTTTATTTTATTTTAAACATTTGATGTTATAAAATTATAAAAATTTCTTACGTATTGACAATCAAAGCCACTGGTTTTGTACAGAACCCTAAAACTGAATGGATAAAAAATTATATTAACAAAAAAAAAACTAAGATGTTTATCCATTCTTGCCTCATGGATTCAACATGGATCGCCCAAAGTTGACTGTGTGCCTCGGGGTGTGTACAGGTGCTTGCATAGGCAATAAGAAAGCTAACGATTTCCTTGAATAGGAATTTGACACAGGCTTGAAAAATCAAATCGGGTATTTAACTGATAGAGGTAGTGGGTGAATAGTTAATAAATTAAATAAGATTAAACCGATGATATTAAAATAATAATATTTAATTGATAATATTAAAATACAACACTTTTAATAATGCTTAATTTTAAAATATTCATCTTTATCAGTTAAAATTCTTTAGTTACTGTAATTAATAATTATTCATAATAAAAAAAAGCATTAAATTCATTCATCAACTATAAAATGCTAAGAATCAATCATTAAAAAAATCATGTTTGCAGTAAAAAAAAAGGAAGGAAGAAACGCCGTCTAGCTCTTCCCCTCGTCACTAAATAAAAATAGTAAACAAAAAAAAGTAAAATTGCATTAAGATCCTACACAAGAAAATTAATATAAAAAATGTTTTAAAAGGTTGCTGCTAATAGTTCATTCACTTGTCAATAATGCTATTTTACTTGTTATTAACAACCATTTGAGATTTTTCTAATATTAATTTTTTTACATGAAACCTTAATGTAATTTCTAAAAAAAACAAAGGAAACATATATTTAAGGTGAAAAGTAATTTTTTTAAAAAATATATATATAATCCGACTTGGTTGATCCGGGTCAATTCACTTCTCTAACTAACTTTAAACCAGACTGAACCATAGATCGATTCACTGATAGGTCCAGTTTTTTGAACTATGAATGTTACTGAAGTAAAGACGTTTCAAACTTTGGCTAGGATCTTTCTCTAGACTCTATTCATATGTGCCATTCTGCGTTATAATTTTTTTTTAATAACATATGCGTTTTTTATTTTGATCTTTCATTCGAGCAACCGGAACAATGGGCAGCAAAAACAAGAACACTGATTAGTAGATTTCATTTAAAATAATGGATAAAATTTAATAATTCTCAATCATTTAAAAATATCTTAGTTTATGAATATTACATGCAAGCGATTTAGATAATTGTCAGAATAACAACATAAACTCATTTAAGATTTAATTATGTCTATCTGATGTAATTCAGAATTGATTATACCATATTCCTTCTTCTTCTTCTTGTTTTTTTTTTCTTTTGGCCAACGATTATAACATATTCTAGTTATCAGTCAATCGAACCAAATCGATAGATTAAAATGATCATACTAAACCGTTGTGATGTGCGATTGATTAGTGAGCTTTTCAACATGTAATAAAAATAATTTTGATATCGCCGCACGGTTCTATGGTGTAGTGGTTAGCACTCTGGACTTTGAATCCAGCGACCTGGGTTCGACTCCCGGTAGGACCTTTATTTTTTCTTTTGTTTCCTTGGGCTTGCTCCGTAGAATGCTTTTTTTGTTTTCTTTTGGGCCAGTGCTTTGTAGCATTCTGGATTCTGGAATATGGTTGTGGGGTGACTAAAGTATAACGTACCACAATTTAGTGCTTTAATGCAAAATTAAATCCAAATAACTAAACGAAAATATTTACCTTTAGTACTTTAATCATTTAACTCGACAATCAATCTCATAAAAAAATTTATATAAGTTTCAATATTCAGTTAAAAAAAAATTAAGTTTCAATATAAATTACAAAATATAAAATCCATGGTAAACTGATTACCCTTTTCATCTGTTACTCCTAATGGCGGAGTTTTCTTCCCGGGCCCGCCTAATTTTGTGTAGGAAGCAGCTTATGCAGTAGGCAGAACCGCGTAAACGGAGAAATTTGGAGAGAGGAAGAGGAGGAGGATCTATGGGAGATGGCAATAGTGCCACCGGCACGAATCGGTCAAACAACAATAACAGTAATAAACCGGAGTGGCTACAACAGTACGATCTGATAGGGAAAATTGGGGAAGGTACTTATGGTCTTGTTTTCCTCGCAAGGATCAAGTCTGCCACGAATCGTGGAAAATCAATTGCCATCAAGAAATTCAAGCAGTCCAAGGATGGCGACGGAGTCTCTCCCACCGCTATCCGTGAAATTATGGTCTGCCTCCTCTTTCCTTCTCTCTTTCCAACGTTTTTCCTTTTCCATTGGCTGCTTCAATTACAGCTGCTGCGTAATGAAGGGATATTTGGTAGTGAGGTCAATGAAATAAGAAACACTGAGGGATTTTGATGTCGAATTTTGAAAATAGTACCCTTTTGTGTTATTGTAAATTTGTAAGTAATGCACTTAGCCAACCTCGGAAAACTGAGCTAGTTCTACAAGTCTCGTCCTTTTTATTTTTGGGTTTACAGTCTTGCTTTTTTTTTTTTTTTTGCATGTACTCCGTTTTGGAAACAAAATCGGCCAATATTGTGTTTACTTTCCAATATGTCAGGGATGGAATGGTGGATATTTTTATCATACTTGACTATATAGGGAAAAATTAATGCTAATTGGCAAACATATTGATGCTTTACCAATTGCAAATTTGACAAATATGAGATTTGAGTCTCATGTTAGAAGTATAAGTTTCTAACATGGGATTTTGAGGAACTTTGGGCATTCAAACCACAAACACGGGGATGGCTCTCCTAAAGTTTGTTGGTATTATGATCCTCGACATCCTTCCACTTGCAAATTTGGGGGGCATGTGGTGACACCAACGTTGCAATGTGAAACTAAGGCTAGATATTTAGCAAGAGCCTGCATGAATGATAGGCTGCTGAGCATGGTGGTATACTGGAATGATATGGACCCAAAGTTCATGGCATTGGACTTGAGCCCCCTGTTGGAAGTATGAGATTTTGATTTGGGGTTTATATGGGCCTTGGTCTCCTCCAGCCCCATGGCCAATCAAATGTTCAGAACGCAATCAGAAGACATGTCGAGAATTCAACTGATTGTTATCATTTTTGCTCATCTGGTGCCTTGAGCATTCAATTTGAGTAATTTCTTTTATGCTGCAGTTACTCAGGGAGATAACGCATGAAAATGTCGTGAAGCTCGTGAATGTCCACATTAATCATGCGGATATGTCTCTGTACCTAGCTTTTGATTATGCTGAACATGACCTTTATGTAAGTAGAATTGTAAAGAGTGCCTATTATTTGAAGTGACTTCAAATTTAAGCATTTAAATTAAAAATATCATCTCTTTTGGAAGTCTGCAAAATAGATATGATGAAATATGTATTTTTTGATATCTGGAATGATGTCTGCCTCCTCACAATCTGATGTTGCCCTGGAAATTATATACAGATTTTACATCAAAGGATATGTGTTCTTCTTTCTAGTCCTTGTTTTGTGAAAATTACTCATTTTCCTGTTTTACACTAATGTTTAAGGTTCTACCTCTACGATGGATTTTACATCATTACCACATCCCCAGTTTTTTTTAGTCTCTTTGGGAATAAATGTATAGGTGGAAAGAAATATGTTTTTCTTGTTAGACAAATTCACTTCAAAACTTGCTATTATGATTGCCAGGAAATCATTCGGCATCACAGGGACAAAGTCAACCATTCTATCAATCAATATACTGTTAAATCATTACTTTGGCAGCTGCTCAACGGACTGAACTATTTGCATAGGTGAGTATTCTTTTATGACATTGAAAATGACTCCTTTTCAATTTTTCCCCCTATTA
Organism: Vachellia collinsii; assembly: GCA_006871305.1. Lineage (NCBI taxonomy): Eukaryota > Viridiplantae > Streptophyta > Magnoliopsida > Fabales > Fabaceae > Vachellia > Vachellia collinsii. The sequence goes on along the minus strand of QFDD01000298.1, from coordinate 29,274 downwards.
AATGGGCTCAACTTATTTCATTTATGCTGTAGTAATTGGATAATTCATCGAGACCTTAAGCCATCGAATATATTGGTATGCTTCAAGCTGCCTTTTCATTGTATACTTTTATATTCTTTTATTTATATATATAGCCATTTTCATTGCAACCTCTTTTTTGGTCCCCTTTTGTTTAGTACGCTTGTTCATTTTTTTTCTTTTAGTGTGTAAATATCTAAGTCTACTTCCTTATTTCTTTACCTAAACTTTTTATGACCAGGTTATGGGTGAAGGAGAGGAACACGGAGTTGTTAAGATTGCTGACTTTGGCCTTGCAAGGATATATCAGGCCCCCTTAAAGCCATTATCTGAAAATGGAGTATGAGGCATTTTTTTAACTTGATAAAATAGTCAATATGTGCTATAATTTGAATTTTGAAATAAAATGAAAATATTATTTAGGCCTGTGTTCATGTACCAGTTTTTTTGGTATGCCTTAGTTAAGGAGAGTAAGTAGTTTTTCCTTTATTTTCTTACCCAGCTGTGTTCTGTTGTTATTTTTGAGCTTTCATTTGGGTGATATTTTTTGTTTCACTGGACTGAGAGAATAATAATGTGCAGGTTGTTGTTACCATATGGTATCGTGCTCCTGAGTTGCTTCTTGGTGCAAAACATTATACCAGCGCTGTTGGTATCCTTTTAGTTTAACTTTCTTGTCTTCTAAGTTTCTGGGCAGTCAAGGAGCCGACAGAGAAGTTGTATACTTCTATAATGTTTGCCATTCAAGTTATTAAACTGATGTTGCATCTTATGGTTGATGAATGATTAATACCATAATAAAATTATCATTTTCTCTTCATTAGAATAAAATCATTATTTTCTCATTCATACACCTCAAGTTTTTGTGTCTGTCTGTTTTTGACAATGCCCCTCCTTTTTTAACCCCTCGGTCGACTTAGGATAGTTGCAATAATTATAAATGGGTTTTACTAAATCTAAGATATTAGGAAGTATTGAGGATCTACAAGATAAACAATCACGAGGCACTTGAATATCTTCATGTGCCTGCAGATTCTAATTTAAAGGTTCGTCCTTAAATAGTCATTTAGATATGTGGGCTGTTGGATGCATTTTTGCTGAGCTGTTAACACTAAAGCCACTATTTCAAGGAGCAGAAGTCAAAGCCACACCTAATCCATTTCAGGTTGTCATCCAGTAACCTTTAGCTTTCTGATTATATTTCTTGGTGGTTGTTGCTGTCATTTTGTGATATTTAATGTTTCTATTGGTATTATCTTGTCCATTTTGGATTCTAATTCTATAAAATCCTGTATCAATTATGCAGCTTGATCAACTCGACAAGATATTCAAGGTTTTAGGTAACTCATCTGCTTTAATTTTTTTTCTCTCTCCGCTGGGTTTATTCATATTCTTGATGAATATTTTGGAGTTATGCTGTTGGACATTGTAACTGTGTCAGGCCATCCCACATTAGAAAAGTGGCCTACCCTGGCATATCTTCCTCATTGGCAACAAGATGTTCAGCATATACAAGGGCACAAATAGTAAGATCTGTTGACAATACTTTAGGTGACATTTTATCATCAATTTACGTGTCACATGCATATAAGTACAGTGTTCAGAAAATTAAACAAAAAATGTAGGATAAACCTATTTCCTACTTTTGTCACTCGCCCTTCCTCAAATAATGGAAATTTTCTCCTCCAATGTTTGCGTGCAACAGTGACAATACTAGCCTTTGTAATGTTGTACACCTGCCTCCAAAAAGTCCTGCTTATGATCTCCTATCAAAGATGCTTGAGTAAGCTTTCTTCTTCTTTGACTACCTTGATTATGATTTTCTAGTGTAGAGTTTCTTAAATTAATAATTGCCTGATTGCCTAAAGCACTATGAGGATCAAATTGATGAAGAGCATTCCAACGAAGTTACTTTCCCTTTTCACAATATACATGTTTTGGTTGCATATATCATGGAGTATTCTCTTTGGAAACCCTTTTTGGTTCCACTTTGCAATGATTTTGTCTGTAGTATTTGTGGGTGAGTGATGCACATTATGCTGTTTAATTGAAATAATTCATTTATTTGCTTTTCATGTGCAGATATGATCCTCGAAAGCGGATCACGGCAGCACAAGCATTGGAACATGAGTAGGGCCTTCTCTCTTTATTTGGCTATTTTATGTGATTTTCAAGTATCAAAATAGCTAAACTATAAGAATGGCTGAATTATTAAGAATATTTTTCTTAATGGTTCTGTGGTTTTACTGTTCATATTGGGATCAACCTTTTTTTTCCCAATTGGCAAGATTGTAGACGTTATTGGTTATATAATTGGTTTCTTTTTATTATTTCAGCTATCATCTTTTAAGCATTTATGTTTCTTAACTAGGTATTTCAAAATGGAGCCACTGCCCGGGCGGAAGTAAGGCCTTTCCTTTCCTCCTTTTTAATTTTGTTTTGATATTTTCTGCTATGTTTTTTATTGGGTAAATCCTTTTTAATCACCGCTAGTCACCTTTCATTTCTATACATAAGCAATATTAGTTTGACTTAATGGATTGAAGCGTGTATTCTCAGTGCTCTTGTGCCCTGCCAACCTGGAGAGAAAATTGTGAATTATCCCACTCGTCCAGTTGACTCAACAATAGATTTTGAAGGGACAACCAACTTGCAACCTTCTCAACCGGTATGCAACAACTTTTTCTTTTTTCCTTTTTTAAAAAAAAACAGATTGCAAATAAGGGCTCCTGAACTGGAAAAGTAATACTATTTCAATGTTGGAAATTTGATATTTAAATTCTGTGCATATTTAGAGAGTAGGCGTCCGAAATTGCTTCTTTGTTAGCTCTTTACAGCCTTATCCTTCTAATACTGTAATGGCATAGAATTTTAGTGTGTAAAATGCATATAATTTTTAGCTGATGTGAGCAATCAGGTTTGAGGGTATTCAAGTTTAAGTTGATGGGGAATGTGATGGACTTTTAAACTTTCCCGCTTGGGACTACTTCTAAAACCTTGTTTTCATGAAGAAATAACCAAATCTATCCCTAGTAAAAGCAGTTTTGAAGTGATAAAACCTGACTGGCATATCTTCTTGTCTCCAACTCCACAGAATATCATGAAGCCTTGATAAAATTCATTATGAGAGGATGGACTAAGTATTTTTACTAATCTGTGCTGTTGCAGTCCGCTTCAACCTTGAGAAAATACGACCACTTTATATATGTGATGTTACTTACTTGGGCCAATCGTACATTTGCTTCTGGACTTGGAAGCATTTGATTTCCATGGATCCTTATTGAAATTACAGTTTCCTTGCCCTTCTGAATAAGTGCCTGTTCATCTTAAACATCCTCTACTTCATACTTCAGGAAATGTATCCTTATTTCCTATTCTTTGAGTCAGGTTTCTTCTGGAAATGCTGTTTCTGGCAGCATGGCAGGTGGTCATGTATCAAATAGATCTGTCCCTCGGCCAATGAGTGTTGTTGGCATGCAAAGGATGCCGCCTATGCAAGCTTATAATCTTGCATCCCAGGCAGGGATGGGTGGTGGAATGAATTCTGGCATCCCTATGCCACGAGGAGTTGCCCAGGCTCATCAACAGCAGCAGGTTCAGTATTTTGTTTCCCATGCTTCTGTTTGGACGAAAAAAAGGTGGAGGTGGGCTCTGAATTTTCATTTACCTTTTCTCTAATGATGTTCTTGTTTACTTTGTTGAACAGTTGAGAAGGAAAGACGGTGGAATGATGTTGCCTGGATACCCTCCACAACAAAAGTCAAGGCGTAACTAAGGTAGTGCAGTTTGTCCCATCACTTTTGTTTTGATATGCATATCATAAAATTGTGAGAATCTCATCAGGTGAAAATATTAAGATTTATACTAGTCCGGCCTATTTCTCAGATTTGCTGTGAACAATTTTTTGTGAATTTCGGAGTTGTGAGACTTCTATGTGAAATACCAAAAAACTCAGCCTTTTTTTAGATGCCTACACTTGGAATTTTAGTTTGTTTAGAATTAGCTTTTGGAAAGTAATTGTACACAATTTGAGGTAAGTAGGTAAGAAGAGCTTTGTCTCGACTTGCATGAAAGTGATTCTGTAAGTAGTTGACAAACAAGCTTCAAATTGAGCATCACCTTGACTCACTTGATCAATAGTCACTTTGTGTAATGTGGCTGAGAATGAATAGTGGATAATACTGTTCATGTGTCATATTAATGACTAGGTTTTGCCTGTAGATATCATGTACAGATGGATTATGCTCAACATTGGGGCGCTTGGAACTCATTCAGGATCCCAAGTTCGAATGACTTGCCTTCATTGGTTCCTGGCCTATATAGTGCAGTCAAAAGATCTTGCCATGCACTGGAACTTGGATGCTAAAGCATGAGCTACAACGGTCAATATGCCAATTGAATCCATTGGAGGGGATAAAAATGGTGTTGATTAAGCTACTGGGGTCAATATGTATATCCTGGTTTCCACTGTACAATCTCGTATCTAGTTAAGACTCTCAGAGCCTATAATGTTCTTTAAAGCATCCAATTCGTTTCCTCTGAAAGGGAACTTATGTTGGTTCCGCGGACCATGTAATATTGTTGCACTCATTCAAAAATATTGCTTCACGTCAGTGGAGATCTGGGTCATTAGTCGTATTCCGAGGAACTATAATACATTCAACAGAAGTAGTTTTTCTGCTGAAAAGACGGAAAAAATTCGAGATTTTTCTTCCTCAAAAAGCAATAAAATAAATGAAGTTGTTCTTTTAAGATAAAAATTACACTTATACAAGATCATTAGTTAGTATCATTAATTTTACTTTCTTAAAACTGATCATCCTAAAGATGTTTCCTTTTAAATAATTTGAAGGGAAGAAAATACTTGTTTCACAAATGTTGCAAAACACGATACTATTAATAGAGATACCAATTACATTAGTTTTGTTAAATGTAAATTATTTCTTATTATGAAATATGAGTTTAAACTAAGCAAAGATTGACAGAACACAACCAGACTTGCCTTCCTCTTTAAGCCACCCATTTTCATTCAACAGAATTGTTTTTGTTCCTGAATTCCAGAAAATGTACATGAGTGGACGAGCCTTGCGTTCTCTTAATTTTTTTTCCCTATGATTTTGTCTGGTTATGACCTTTCCCTTTCTTTAATCAACGACCTCTCTTTTTCCCGTCTCCTTGTCAACAAGTCAATAATGTACCTTCCATTATTTTTCCATGAGTTTGTCTAGTGATGCCTTTCTTTTCTTCAAACACTTTCTGCTATTCTTTTCTTTTCTCTTCCTTGTCTGTCTCTTCGTCAACTAGTCAATATATTCACCACGAAAAAACAATCAATTATTCGTCATCGACAAGGCTTTTACTTAAGATTGGATCTTGGATTTGTTTGGATAATATAATTCTTGGGGCAGAGATTATTAGGATTTTGAGATGCTACCGAAACCAAAGAAGCATTGCTTGCTCATCAAACTACTTGTTAGTTGCAACTTGCAAGGAATAAGATGGCTTTCTCTTTGTACATTCCAACATTCTTCTTCTCTGGATAACCCTTCGGCTTCAAAGAGGGACTATAACACAGCAAGGGAAAGAGGTTATTAGTTATTATGTGTATCCCATAGTTAAAAAGTTCCACTCAACTCATTAACTATTAATACAGAATATAATAGTTCACATTATTTATATATTATGAAGATCTTTCAAATTACAACACTTTCCTGACATATATTGACTACGCGATAGAGGGCGGGAGCAGAGAAAATTAAATGTTTAATGACGCATAATTAATCATGTTGGTATATATTTATTTTTATAATTGATTTTAATAATTATACTATCAATGTGAAAAAAAAATGAGGAAAACAGAGGAAACATGAAGGCTGCGTCCAATTAACTATTAAGTCCGTATTATTGGTGGATGATAGGAAAAGCTAAACTTTTTTTAAAAAAATAATAATAACGAAAAACAAATTAACCAACTATTTATTTATTCCGTTCCGTCAGCGGGAAATGGTGAGAAGAGGATGTGGGAAACGAACAGTGGACGCGCAATACATATCTTCGTTTTTTTCTCGCACTGTACAGTCTAATCGATTTCACTGGAAGAGTCCACAGTAATAATTTATTTACTGAGCAGATCATACAAACAAGCTGACGGCTACAGTGACAGAAAGATAACGCGTGGGATTCGAGTTCAGGGGAGACGAATCTAATTGATCTTAGCTTGCTCGGCTTCTGCAGTCCCGCATCATCATCCTATTTTCAGAATTCCAGGTAAGCGGGAAGCATTCTCTCCGCCGTGTTTTTTTCATTTTGATTCATTGACTGCTGTTCGTTCAACTGTGTTAATTTTCTGAATTATGTCCTCATGATCTAGGATTATTAATCATTTCTGGGACCCCTTTTGGCTGTAAGCTATCACGTTTTTCTTTGATAGATTAGTGTCTTCTGGGTTCTGCTCATGTATTGATTCAGTGTGTATTTATCCGAAGTATACTGAGTTCGTAATTATGTGGATGTAGCTAATCTACGGAAGTTTCTTTTTGCCATTTTCAATTTTACGGTTTCCCCTTTTTTCTGGAGTACAAAATAATTGTTTTATTTGAATATGGAGGTTGGGATCGGCATTTACGTTTTGAGCGAGGGTGTGTTTGATAAAACTGAATCTCAGAATGTATTATAAACGAAAATATTGGCATATAGGGGAATAAGGAGGTTTTCTACTTAGATTATTGTCGTTTAATGTTCCATTTAAGGAATGGTTATTTTCTTTACGTATAAATCATGGCAATGTAATTCGAACCGAAGACACGAGTTACCGCAAGTTTTTTCCACCGGACCACACGAAAGTTCTAGTTCTTAATGAATTCCTTCATGTCCTATTTTACAATTTTTCTTGGCACAGCTTCACCTGTACCCATTTTCAGTGGATCTTAAATAAACGCCCGAGTTATTTTTAATCCTGCGACTTTTATTTCCAGGCTCAAGTAAAAGTGCATCTTTAAATAGCCTTTCAACATGAAGTGCTGATCACGGGCTACTCTCTTATTTGAACTTGCAAAAGCCTCCATGATTCATCATTCAGGTTTCTAACGGCAGGTTTCATTGTATCTCATGTAATAGGAGGATTGTATTAGCAGTATGGAGATTTCTGTGGTTGTGTAGATTGTGTATAAGTTCATCTCTCGGACTCGCTCCAGCAACTTGTAGTATGCTAGAAGCTTCTTGTGTGTTTGGTCTGCCTTCAACATGTCAGTATCTAATCCCTGTTGATCATAATTCTTGATGCTTTAGCTGGCCTCATGAACTTCATTAGGTGAATCCTATTGAAGAATAATGGTCTGGTAATCTTAAATCAAAATTGAATATTTGAATTTAAGCACCCAGTCTCAGCCATTTAACTGGGCTGAGAAAGTTTGTCAGAAATGGTAAAGGAAGAGGTCAGCAACGATAGTTACTCAAATGTTGAGACTGAGGATTCTGAATCTCACTCTCAGCATGATCCTGAGAAGGAGACAGGCAGGACGAGGATGAATTGTCGTGTGTGCCAATGTGCTGAATCTGATAAGAGGGGAGATGTTGCTCTAGAATTTTTGGGCATCACTCCTGTTTTAGAATCTGATGCAACTAATGTTGAAGAAAGGTCAGATAGTGAGGAAGTTTCGGGAAATGCATCTCTTAAAAGAAATGTTGGAAGTAAATCTGGGGTTGTGGAGTTTGTAGGCCCTGATGGGGAGGTTTTCATTTGCAAATCTGACTTAGAAGTGGGTCTTTCTCATCGAGACACTCTTATTGAACTTGGCTGTTGTTGTAAAAATGACCTTGCTGCAGTACACTATGCCTGTGCGCTTAAATGGTTTGTCAATCATGGATCTACTGTCTGTGAAATATGTGGAAATGTAGCAAAAAATATCAGAATTACTGACTTCAATAAGGTTGTTGCTTCATTGAAAGAGTATGAAGCATTGAGGGAAAGAACTTCCATTGGGCAACCTAGTCCTACTCAAGTTCATGCAAATACTGGTGTAGATCCTGATGCTGTGGCTGCTATCAGGAGGCAGAGGCTTAGTGAAATTGCACTTTGGTTTTGTCCCCGTAATACCAGTAACAACAACAATGTTGACACAGTCTCACCTGTCATTTCTGAACAACCTTTAAATAGTGTTACTGAAGAAGCTGCACCTGTTCAAAATCCTGCAACTAAGTGGGCAGTGGAAATTACTGGGATCCTGCTTGCTACTGGGCTACTTACTGTCACCCTTGCATGGCTCATAGCTCCTCGTGTTGGAAAGGTATGCAACAGTGAATTGTTCTATTGGGATGGCATAGGAACCTAAGCATGCTTTCTTCATTACATCCAGAGGAAATGTCAAATCTTGGGCACTACCCTTTTATTCATGCCACCCTACCCCAATGCAGTAGAATCTAAACATGTTGACATGGGAAATTCTCGATTCTGTCCATGCATGAAATAGTGAAGCGCAACTTTTTTAGTCATGCATGTAATACTGATGACCTCTAGAGAATTAGGAGTCAATTTATTTATTTCTGATACACTTATAGTTTGATGGATGAATTAAGCTTGTTCGTATGTCTTATGTTTTACTTCTCGTGGACAAAAATTTCCAGCGGGTCCTTAGGAAAAGGTGGAGTTTAGGTTTAGGATTTGTTTTTGTAAATATTGGCTGCTGTTTCCCTTTTGCGTTTTAGCAACATGTTGAAGCGTATGTGTGATTCCATTGTATGTGTTGTGCAGAAAACTGCAAAGAGTGGTCTTCATATCTTACTTGGAGGAATTTGTGCTTTAACGGTTGTGGTGTTCTTCCGCTTTGTAAGTTCACCGTTTACATTCTTTGGTCCTCGTAGCATATCTTTAAATAATATCAGTTTCAAATAAATTACGCTTGATCAAGACTTGATTGTTTCTAAGAATAGCACTTAAAAGAGAAAAAGGGACTGAGTGTACCCTTATGCACGATTGAAATATGACTGCGGACAGGTGAATTAGACACTAGAAAAATTATAGTGGGCACTAAGAAATGACTAGATAGTTGATCTTGGTGGCACAATTTTCCATTATTCTGTCAAAACTTGTTACTGAAATTTGTTAATGACCAAGTCTTGGATGTCTGGAGTATCGTTACTGGGACTTTTGAAAACATTTGCATCACAAGATGAGCCATCTAGTGAAGGGTCAAGCCTAAAATTATTTGTATAGTATTTGATCGTTTGACGTCTTAGCGGTTAGAGGTTTATTTTCTATAGAACTTGTGTCATCTAAATTTTGTGATATAATTCTAATCATTTTCCATTCCAGTTGGAGCGAATCTGCAATTATTTCCAATTTGGGGTTCAATAAGAAACTAATTATTGTCTGCTTTTTGTTGTTGTAGTTCGTGCTCACCAGGATCAAGTATGGACCTGCACGTTACTGGGCAATTTTGTTCATTTTCTGGTTTCTTGTGTTTGGAATATGGGCTTCGCGGACGCACAGTGCTCATACGACGTGATCACCTATCACTGCTCTTCATCATCCTTGCATTGTCGTCTTCCTTATTTCTCTTCTTTGCTCTCATTTCCTTCCAATTGTGAGCTTCAAGATTTTTAATAGAATTTCATTACGGTGGCCTCTAAACAGTTTATTACTAGATTTGTAAATTGTTCAAAATCAAGTATATATCGGTTGCTAGCTACATTTCTTAATGCGCCTTTATAGCTTTCATAATTAACATTCTTTGATTTATGCCATGGTTGCACTTGTCTCAACCTATCGCCTGTACATGGATTGGAATTGTCTTGGATCGGGGTCGGACCTGGACTTCGCCTGGGGGAATGCGCCTAAATTTATTAGGTTGTGCATATCGCATACACAAGATACGAGACCGAGTCTCATTTATTTACATTGGATTTTGAGGTGTTTATTTTTTATAGCTTGTGAATATTATGATTTCCTATATCTTTTACGCTTATATTACAAGTAATTATTAATATAATCTTAAAAAATTATATATGAAATATCATGCCCATTCTAGATCAAGCTGAATAAACTAACCAACAAAAAGTAAAAGCCGAACATTTTTATGTGCCATTTTTCAGTACTCAATAAATTAGATTAATATAATAGTTAATCTTATGATAAATTAAAAATATTATGCAACCCACCCTAAGATGTTAGGGGTAAGTCACTTGGTAAAAGGAATAAGAACCTCTGACATTTCATGCACAATAAGAAATCCCAAACCTCGGCAATGGTGAGGTTCGTTCCATTCTGAACCCAAACCCAAAGGGAAAGGAAAAGGATGGTTATATTTCGTGAACAATCTCTACGGCAACAAGCAATACCATTGAATCCTCAATTGATAACCCAGTTAAGAAACGACAAAGACGTGCATGGTCATATCATACGGTTTCTAACATTAACAAGGAGACTGCCATATTTTCCAACACCACTTGACCTTCAAAATTATTCAAACAGAAAGGAAAACGAGCTTAGAAGATGAAGATAGGGAAAGTGGGATTGTTGGTGTTCATAGTTCTGGTATCCAACTGGTCGTCTTCTTCAGCCTGGTTTGGCAATAAGCACAAAAAGGAAAGGAAGTCCATTCTCTCAGGTGAAACGACGTCGTCATGGGTCCTAAATCGTGTTGGGTCTTCCATTCTGTTTCGGGTTCACGGTAACGTTTATCCTGTAGGGTACGTGACATCCCCTCTACTTTCTTTTTGCCTTCAGCTTCAGCTGCGTGCTTGCGTTGTTCATGTCTTTTTTCCTCTGCTTCAGCCTTTAGGCCCGCCTTTGGCCCGTTGTTTGTTTTTCATAAATAACGAAGAGGGAAGCCTACAATGGGTCAAGACGACAAGAAGACAAAATCATATGATTTCATGACTATATAGTTCTAAAGGGACTGCAAAAAAAAAAAAAAAAAAATTCTCTTGCAGATTTTATAATGTTACTATGCAAAAAAAAAAAATTTCTCTTGCAGATTTTATAATGTTACTATGAACATAGGCCAACCACCGAGGCCTTATTTTCTTGATATTGACTCGGGTAGCGACCTCACATGGCTCCAATGTGATGCTCCTTGTACCCATTGTTCTGAGGTACAAAATTCTTAAATTTTAAATCTGCAAAACGAGACAAAAACCATCTCGAGTGTTTTGTTGAAGAACACAAGCCCACTAAGGTGTTTTTTGTTGCTTTATGTATCTATCAGACACCGCATCAACTGTACCAACCGAGCAAGGACTTGGTTCCCTGCAAGGATCCTCTCTGTGCATCGTTGCAGCCATCTGAAGAGTACGAGTGTCAACATCCTGATCAATGTGACTACGAAATCTCGTACGCAGATCATTATTCAACTCTCGGTGTTCTTGTTAGGGATGTCTTCATCCTCAACTTTACTAATGGAATCCAGCTTAAAGTTCGTATGGCACTTGGGTCAGTTATTCTCCAACCTTCATAATTAAACTTGATTATGATAATAAATTATAGTAACATCGCCTCAATCATTGCCACATCCTTTCTTTTCTATCAATGCATATTCTCTGGAAATATCTAAGTGTCTCTTTGCCTTTTCTGTTAATTACAGATGTGGGTATGATCAGATATTTCCTGCTTCTTCTTACCACCCGTTGGATGGATTACTTGGGCTTGGTAGGGGAAAAACCAGCTTGGTATCACAGCTTAGTGGTCAGGGCTTGGTGAGAAATGTAGTTGGACACTGTTTAAGCGTACGAGGTGGAGGCTACATCTTCTTCGGAGATGTTTATGATTCTTCTCGACTAATTTGGACGCCAATGACATCTAAATATCATTCGTAACTACACACACCTTCAGCACTCGGATACTCATTCTACATTTCCCACTGGATGCATTTCAATGATTCTTAGTTCTAGAACTTCTCATGTTTTAAAGCATTTTCTTTGGAACTTGTATCAGTAAACATTACTCAGCAGGAGGAGCTGAACTCATTTTTGGAGCGAAGGCTATGGGGGTTGCAGGTCCTGTTACTTTTGACAGTGGCAGCTCTTACACTTATTTCAACACTAACGCCTATGAAGCATTGATTTCTTGGGTCAGTTGAGAGAAACTTCACTATATTCCCAGATTTTTAAGTATCATATATGAGATCTTGTAGAGTTCATCAAACAAGATGGAAGTTTCTACTGTTATATATTGTCAGATTGGTGAAGACTGGTGTTTTGTTAAACTGCAGTTGAAGAAGGAATTAGCCAGGAAGCCTGTTAAAGAAGCCACTAATGATCTGACTGTACCCGTTTGTTGGCATGGTAAAAGACCATTCAAGAGGATTAGTGAAGCCAGAAAATATTTCAAGCCTTTGGCGCTGAGTTTCACCAGAGATCGGAAAGGTGAAGCCCAGTTCGAAATCCCACCTGAAGCTTACCTGATAATATCAGTGAGTAGTCCTAACTCTTAACTTGCCTAGTAGCCTTTGTATCTTTTTAGGTTGATATATATTTTTACTATCTGTCATTGGCTATACCAATTTGTTTGTGCAGACCAAGGGAAATGTTTGCTTGGGCATTTTAAACGGCTCTGAAGTGGGCATGGAAGATATGAACCTAATTGGAGGTAGGAACTAGGAATGTGAACATGATCTCATCATATCGTGTTACAATTGACTCTGCACATTCTTTTTAAGAGTCTTCACCACATGGGTGTTTGAACTATTCATTTATTGTTTATGCAGACATATCCATGCTAGACAAAGTGATGGTATTCGACAATGAGAAGCACTTGATTGGTTGGGCACCCGCAAACTGTGACCGGGTTCCAAAATTCAGAGATGTCACCATTTGATCGTATAGAAGATATATGTGTGTGTGTGTGTGTGTGCTTGGAACAGAATGATTGTTTTATCTCTTCAATCTCCATTATTTGTTGTTTATGTGCTTGTCACGTTAGTGATGTGAACATATAGAACATAGATTTTTATTTGTACAGTTTACTCCTGCTGGATAGAAAGTGACTAGTCAAATGAAAATTTGCCAGCATTGTTGTGAGCCCTCAACGCAGAACGCCTATGAATCCTTCTTCACTCAAGGTTGACTAGTAACCCTAATCCATATAATATGTTCTTGTTCAGGACCTCTGCGAATAAAAGTCTTGTATGGTCGTAAACAAGAAAAGGATGAGACGGGCCAAAATCTGGCCCCCTTTTGTCACATTGATTTATAATTCATGTCGACTGTTTTCAAAATAGCGTTCTATTAGTCGTATCGTTTCTGGTCCGTCAAACATGAAAGCTATCAGTTATGGGGCACCACTGCGAAACAGAGGCCCAAGGCCTTTTTATTGACAAGTGTTGAAATAAAAGACTGCAACACATGTCAATGTGTAATTTGAATTGAGAAATCAAATGATATATTACAAATCACATGAAAAAATTCTGCTAACAATCCCAGTGGAACAAGAATTTTCGACGACCCCTTACATTTATGAACACCCTGATCCTAAATGACCCATACCAATGGAAACGAGATGTATCTCTGCTTCTCCTAGCTTTTCTCTCCATTACAACTTTCCTACAACGAATTTAATAATGTGTGGAATCAAATATTCCCTTGTGATGAATGTGCGTTTAAAATGGTTTCTGAAGATACATGAACATGTCCTGCAACGGTGAGAGCTGGTTCGTCTGGTACTGGAGCTGAGGGGCAAAAGCGTCATATCCCGTGAAGTTATTGTTCATATTGTTCATGTAATTAAACTCGAAATCGAAGGCGTCGTCTTTCAATCCGAATGCCAGCTCATTCCACTTGGGCTCGCTCTGCACCTCCTTGTCGCAGCTCGTGCCGTCCGGCGATGCCACGTGTTCGGAGCAGCTGGAGTCCGTGTGAATACGCGGTACCGATTCCGACGTGTCCATGTACAACTGGTCATTGGCGGCGATCATGTTGATTTCCGGTTTAGTTTCGTGCTCATCCACATCTGAGGAAACAAACCTGCTCGATTTCTGATCCTGGGTGTCGTATTTCTCAATCACACCTTTCTTGTTGTAAATCCGACATAATACCCAATCATCAAGCTGCCATAACATTAAAAGAAAATAAGAAATCGAACTCGAGAATACAAGTTTGAAATGGGGCAGAGAGATAGAGATGTATACCCTCAAGTTGTTGTTCTTGCGAGCAGAGCGATCAACATTGGCGAGGCGATACTCGTGCATGATCCAATTGGTTTTGATGCCCTTGGGGGCCTTACCGGCGTAGAAAACGAGGGCCTTCTTGATTCCCAGAGGCTTAGGCTTTCCGATGGCCTTGTCCGCTCCGGTGGCCTTCCAGTACCCGCTTCCGGCGGCCCTGTTGGGTCTGGATCCGTTAGGATATTTTCTGTCCCTTGGCGAGAAGAAGTACCATTCTTTCTCTCCGTATTGCGTCATTTCTGTTCATTCAAATATGATCATTTCTCAGCTTTGTACACACTTTCTCTGTCAATTGTTCTCCCATTTTTTTTATTATAGAAAAAAAAAATACTCTTCTCATCCAAGGATTACCTTGAATTAAAGATGGTGACAAAAATGGTCTGTAAAGCATTTAAATTGCGCTTCTCTGTTTCGTTGGTTTTCACAAACGCAGACATTTAAACTAATTTCAGAGCAAAAATTTGAAAATCCAGAAGAAGTACCGATCCAAAGTCAATCGATTTTTATTTTCATTTCATGTAACCAATGAAAATAGTTAAGGAGAATTAATTTACTTTCGAAGGAAAGAAAAAGGTACCTGGAAGCTGCCAAGGGTCAAACTTGTACAAATCAATCTCTTTGATAATAGGAACAGCAATAGACTGCGAAGCACATTTCCTACACAGATAGTGATTCACCAACTCCTCGTCCGTGGGGTGAAATCTGAATCCAGGTGGTAACTCTAATTCACCCTTCATTCCCGATTCTCCTCTCTCTCTGTTTCTGCTTTCACCTGACTAAACTCTGATTCGATGCTATTGGATGAAGATCCGGAAGAAAGCTTTATTAAGCTTTAATCCCAGAGGCCAAATTCCTCTCTCTATCTCTTCCTCTCTCTCTCGCTAGTTGTTCTTGCTGAGCACAGCGACTTGAACCGTGGAACATAAGGGAGAGACGCGTTTTTATAGTACGAGCGAGCGAAAGCATGCAATTCAATTGTGACACGTGGTTTTATCAAAGTGGCGGAGGACCAGAGCAGAAAAATAAATAAATAAAGATAGGTGTGAAAGCAGAAGGAAAGAGAAAGGGGGGGCGGATTTCGGTCTTACTGAGCAAAATGCTGCGACGCGTGGCAGTGAATAAGTGGGTTATCGACACGTGCGAGTGACCCCACCTTTTGCTAATTCTGTCATTGCTTGCGTCGCCTCCTCCTCTTTTTCAATAAGTCGGCTCAACGACAGTCACTGGGATGTCGTTGACCATCTCGCTCGCCGCTTTGCCTTCGTTTGCTTGCTCTCTCCACATTGTACCGCCACTCTCTCTGTGCTCCACTACCCTCACGAACTTTGAATCCATCTCTCGAATTCATTTTTCTATTTGGTACCTGGGATATAAGCGTATCTCACTGCAGGGAATTGTTTGGTGAAGATGATCATTATGAACCATTAAGTGCAGAATTTTAGATCTTCAAAACCTGCTCATATCAC
The DNA here is from genome assembly GCA_006871305.1 of Vachellia collinsii. Lineage (NCBI taxonomy): Eukaryota > Viridiplantae > Streptophyta > Magnoliopsida > Fabales > Fabaceae > Vachellia > Vachellia collinsii. The sequence continues at coordinate 13,634 of QFDD01000298.1, read as the reverse complement.
AATATTCTTTAGAGATGTGCCCCACAAATAAAGCAAGCCCATGTTAATCCTCCAACGCAAATTGGAGACAATGTGTGTCAATTAGCGGCAGATGGATCGGTACGGGTAGATGGTAGGAGTGTGGAGGATACATCAAAGAGCACTAATAAATAGATAGTTTTGTGGCTTTAGCTGTGAACTTACTAATATTCAACTTCATACAATGTCTTAGTTTGTGTAAGAGTTTTAAACATGTTTGTTAATGATCAAATTGTATAGAAGCAATAAATTTTTTTTTCTTAAAGGGTTGTGACTATAACTATCCCTTTAAGGATTGGCAGATGGACTTAGGCTTCTTATTCACAAAGATTGACATATGGAGATTACTCATGCTTATAGAGATGATGTAACCATTGTTGATGAGTTAGCTAAGCACTCATGTAAGCTAGACGAATGTCTTTCTTTGATCAACTCATATTTTATTCGAGAGGTGGAGGTTGATTTATAAAAGAGTAGCCACAAGTTAGATTTGTCTTTTGATTGATGTACTATTTTAGTTTTTAAATAATGAAATCTAGGTTTTATTAAAAAAAAATTCATATTCCATCAAATCCACCTTTAAATTATTTTGAATCAATTATGTTTAATAGACCATTACACATTCGATATACATTTTTTCTAGTAAATATTTAAACATTGTTTGTAACATTTGGGAATATTAATCTATTATGCACACTAAATAGAAATAATTTATTTTTCTGGTCTATATAAATTAATCAAGCGAAGGGGCATAATTCTCGCTAGATTCCGAATAAGTGCGCACGCAATTAAATATTCATAGTTGACTGGTCATTGGTAGATGGATTGAGAAGGAATTCCGATTTTGAAGGTGGATATCAAATGCAGCAACTTTTTTATCTTTTTGTCTGTCAACCTTCCAATCACTCTATGCCGTGTAGAGTGAGTGTAGCGCTTGCGTTGCAGCCGATAAGAGCTTTGGACTTTTAAAATTAGAAAAATTAGATGAGATTCTATGTAAGGGATTTTACTATTTAACAGTTCAACGACATCACATATTTACTGTCAAGTCTCGTCAACAACTCTATACACACTGAGATAGAGTTATTAATTACAACTCCATCTTATTGTATAAACAACTTTACATGATTTAAAAGTAATTACGTAATTTTATGAGACTGTTTAATTATAAAATCTATTATACGTCATTTTCCCTTTCAAATGGAAACCGTCAATTTTCTGTCAGTCCACACGTCAGCAAATTAGCGTCATCTTGTTGCTGGCTTCTCCATGCCTATCCCCAATCTGCTTACCCAAGCACTCAAACATGCATAGTCGTCTTTTAGTGTTTTAAACTTCATGCTTTACTACCTCATCTCGTTATTATTTTAGAATATTAAAAAATTAAATAAAATGATATATTTATCTTTTTTTTTCAACTGATTTAATTTATTTAATTTATAAACTGATATATATAATTTAAGAATATACATAAATATTTCAGAATATGTATGCATTATAAAATAATTTAATATTTTAGAATATGTATATAATATAAAATAATTTATTTTACTTGGTCGACAGAGATAATATTGGAATTTTGAATATGTCTGCGATCACATGAGTGTATATAAACAATTGAAAGGCCATTGCTAGATGTTTAAAATGATTGGGGTTATGTATGCTGCTGTCTTGCAAGAAAATGAAGGAGAACAGTCAACGCCAGCACCCACACACGAGTTCCTCGTGCTAGCCAAGGTTCGATGACACATGGTCTGTGCACATTATGCGAAAAATCAACATTGTGCCCATTTAATTTATTTATTTTTTATTTTTTATTTTGGATTAGCCTATTTAATTTATTGTCCCCCTTCTGTCTCCTCTCAAAGCCCTCTCTCTTTTGTTTTATTTATGCTATTTGACTGTCTTTTTTGGGTGGGGGCTGCTGCTGAATTACAAGAGAATTTTCTACAACCCTTGAAATTTAAAATAGATCAAGTTGTGTATATGACGCACACCGCGCAATTTCAAAGCCCCAGAAAATATATATAAATATATATATATTGTGTTAGATAGGAATGGAATAAGAATGATAATGATAATAATATGTACCGGAAAGAAATGAGTAGGACTAATACTGGACGCAGCACATGATGTGTAGTCAGAAACATAGGATGAAAAGTTCCATAAACCATATGCTTCCTTTTACAGGTTTTAGCATGTGGGTTTGGCCAAGTTTTTGGTGCTCTCTCGCCTCTCGTTGCTTTCCCTGACTAATTTTTTTATCCCTTTTAATTGGGAAAAAGTTCTCAGCCGAGCTCCTTTTTGACCTGCCTTTCAGTGCTCTTTTAAAAGCAACAGGTTAAAAAAAAAAAACCAAGAATTGAAGAAGCATATCGCAGGAACATTCTCAAGCATCGATCATCCATAAGGATAGAACAGAATAAAGAAAAATATTTGGAGGACCTTTTTACATACCAACCTTGGAGTTGGATTAACCTTTTTGCCCATAAACCAACCATGACATGTAAATTGAGAGACTGCTTACTCCCACTTGATCAGGTCAGGGCAAGTCTCGTTTTGAGATTTGAACATGTGCGCAATTATGAATTTAAACTTTCCCTTAATGAGAGGAAAGGACGGCATTATATTTTAAATTCATCAACTCTTCAACCATACATTTGAATGGAGAGAAAATCAGATGGGAAAAAAACTCTTAAAAATAGTCTTTAAAAATCACCTTTTTTTTCTTTTTTGGAGTTTTCCCTCGTTGCATTATCTTCCTCCTATTTTCTTTCAAGATTGACCTCTCCATCCAAACATAAGGTAAGGCTCAAATTTCTGGATTATTTCAGAGAGGCTGAATTCATTGAATTCGTGTGGTAATAAATGCTTTTAAATGAAGGAAAATAAAAGGTGGGGAGTTCAGAGACGCTGAATTCGTTGTATCACGCACCCGTCTTCCTACCTCCACGAAGATCAAATTTTTTAGGCAAAAAAACTAAAAGGAAGAATGAGAATAACGAGTATATGTTTATGTTTGAAAAGTAAACGTATCGTCCCATGGTGACTGACGTGGGCGGGAGCTGCAAGGAGGTAGATAAGGATGTTGGTACTATGTGGAAGCTACCTGGATGTTACCTGGCCAAGGATTCTAAGACTTATCTGGACAGCTCCTAAATCTTTTTCATGTAACAGGAACGTACTATATGGTTCGGTTTGGGCAACATCCTTTTCAAAACTTCACTGCCTGGGATTGGCTCATAAATCCGAGCCCCTCTTTTTAAATTTTTTTCTACCTTTGATTCTCGTCAAGTTGATGTGTTGTCGTTTTGTGCTTTTCAAGTTGGCCAGCGTGGATCGCAATTCCTATTTGAAACTGCCTTGACTTTATTGCTTTTGTGATGTGTATTCCTTGGGCCTCAAGTCTGATTCCGCTCCTCCCATTCGCCGCCATATGGTTTGGGAGAATACTTTAGTTAAGACGGGATTAATCGATAGGAATCATGATGGTAATATGCGGTAATATAATAATAAGGTTGTCGGGATGAAACATCTCTGTCAGCACCAAATCTGCTTGGATGTACATATGGGGGCATTACGTCCAAATGAAATGAACTTGTTTGTCTCTTTGTAAATACTACCACTTTCTGGGAACCTTCTTCCTGCCTCCCCCTCGCTGCCAACCTTGACCCGGGATGATCCTTCTTCTTTCTCTGGGTTATTCATAAGCAGGGCACGCAAGCCTTAGGTTTTGGGCTTGGACTCGGTTTGGGCTTTCAATTGAAGTTGGGTTCTATGGAAGCTCAGTGGCATTCACATCAAATTCTTCGCCAGAGTAACAGGTGTGAGAACGGTTTTTTCTTCACAAATCACAATAACTCATCTTAGCCAACCGAGGGAGGGGTTTAAACGTAAATGGCTAGTCACTTATCACGTCATGAACCAAATTTCATTTTCACTGTAAAAGGTACCTACATTTCGTATTCGATAATGTTTTAAATATGATTGTATCCGATAAAAAAATATACATACGTTAAGAGAGATAGAGAGAGAAAGAACAACCCTTACCTAAGTAAAGAATGGAAATACCTTGGAGCTCATCAAAAATCAAATCGTAGACATTATTGAAAGCCAAAGCAAATGTCACTGGAAAATGAAAAGGCAATTTTAATCTTTTGAGAAATCTTCAAAGGAACTTTTATATAAATCGAAACAAAACTTCTTTAATATATTTACTTCAAATATCATAAAATCACTTAAAATAAGTTAATCTAAACATTCAATACGGAATAATCTTACTATATTTACCTCTCGCATATATCCATCAAATTTGGAATTCAACGCAGCGTGGCATCAAATGTGCATCCATAGAATCTCAGGCTTAGCACATCTGCATTGCGTCATTTAAAAAAATGCTGTAAATTACGTAAAAGAAAAACAATTGCTGCGGGGAAGCCCAGTAGGAAGTGACACGTGGGATGAGTAGGACTTATTACGTGGATGGCCATGTGTTGCGCATGCTCGTTTACACGTGGCGATCGGTCGCCTCACGAGCCGCTTCCACGCTTTATATTATCATCTCAAGCTTCAGCAACGACAGCGCCCTACACTGATCCGAATCACTCTGCTTCGTGTTCTTCAACACAATTCTTCTGCCATTCTGACCTTTTCACTTGCAAGATATCTTCTCTACATCTTTCTCCCCCTGAATCGATTTCCCTCACTCGCATCACCTTCGGAGCTTTGATTTGTTTCACCCAAAGTGCATTTATCATTCAGACGATGCGATTGTTCCCAGATTTAATTTAGTATCCAAAAATCACAACTAATTAGTCGCAACGTCCAACTTCAAAGAAGAAACCAATGTCCGGTGTATCTCTAGCAGTGGCACCCACGCCTCCCGGGTCGCAACCAGAGACGGTTCCGGCCACAACAAAACCCCACCGACCTCAACAACAAGCGTCGGTGGGAGGCGTGATGGGTTCGTTGCGCGTTATCGAGCTTCAACTCGTGGCCTTCATTATGGTTTTCTCAGCGAGTGGCCTCGTCCCTCTTCTCGACTTAGTCTTTCCGGCATTCACTTCCGTTTACCTCTTGGTCCTCTCTCGCTTTGCCTTCCCTTCTCACGGTGGTACCAGTTCCTCCCAACAGATCTTCCATGGCAGCAGAATGTTCCGACTCTACGTCATTGTCGGAACCACTGTGGGCCTCTTCCTGCCCCTCGCCTACGTGCTGGGCGGCTTTGCCAGAGGAGACGAACATGCAGTGAGATCCGCCACTCCTCACTTGTTCCTGCTGTCCTGTCAGATTCTGACGGAGAACATAATAAGTGGCCTGTCTCTGTTCACGCCGCCGGTGAGAGCGCTGGTGCCTCTGCTTTACACGGTTCGAAGGATCTTTGTGGATATTGATTGGGTCAACGATGTGTGGCTGCTCAAGAGTTTGCCTGCTAATGCGCACTACAAAGTACGTTACGGACACTAAATCACATTTGAATTTGAACTGAACTACGAGACTGATAATGATTATGGATTAATGAATGGTATGGATGTGTGATGAATATATGTGCAGGACGTGGCGTGGTATTGGTTCGGGAGGAGTTTGGCGGCGGCGAATCTGGTGTATTTCTCGATCAATCTGTTCGGGTTCTTGATACCCAGATTCCTTCCGAGGGCATTTAAGAGGTATTTTGAAGAGAGCGGAGAGATTTCTGCCAAGATAGTGGAAGACAAGAGATCTGCAGCTACTGTCAACGTAACCCAGCGAGCTGATAAGAAGAAAGATTAAAGAGATTGTTGCGAGTTAGGGCTTTTAGATTAATGCAGTTCCTGTAAGTCAGTTTTCTTTCCTTCTACTTCATGTTTTCATGATAACTTCTCCCCACTTTGTGTAATTAGCGATGCTTATGATATGTGGAAGCTCTGTATATACGAAAGTTGTATTATGTGACTGATGAAGAGAAATCATTGGTCCATGGCAAAAAGAAGAAAGGAAATCATGGGACGACGACTCATCCCCTGTAACTGAAGAAATACCTAGCCTAGCCTATTTACGAGGAGTTGAATTATAAGCAGAGAAGTGCATAAGATTGCTCTGACCTTTTCCCTTTGATGATGGCGTGAATCCGAATTTCCAAATCACTAGTATTTATTGGGCCAGAGATCCGAAAGTTTTTCCAAGTTTGGGCCCTTGTCAAACCCATTGGACCCATGGGGCAACTGCTTGTTTGGGTTCCACGGAACTTGGAATTTGCCCGCTTTATCGGATTTTGGGTGCTCATTCAAATTAAATTTAATATTTTTATATAAAATTTACTCTCTCTTTTTTCAACGAGAAACAAAATATACAACAAAAACAAGAAGAATCTGATCATCAGGCTCCTCTTCTTGCTTGGAGAGGAGCAGGTGGTTGATCTAATGTGATTAAGCAAAAAATCATATTTTCATTTCAAGCTCTACCAAGTAAATTTCTTAACTTCTTCAATGCATCGGAATCCGTTTGCTAAGTTATATATGATTATTAGGCACAATTACCAAAAGAAAAAAGGGCGATTCTAATTGTATAGAGCATGCATCTTATATCTGTATGTATGAAATAGAAGAAGCCAAGGACAAAACAAAATTGCTGCACGCAACGTAAGTAAGCTCGTGACACTAACAGACAAAGATGGAAGCATGATGTGTGAAATGATGAGTCTTGACTATGTATTGGGGTGCCCGGCCGGGAACTCTAAATCGTGACCATGAACATATAGCGGTATCACTTTGTTTGGCTCTTCATTCTCCATCTTCACTGAAACTTACAAAAGAAACATGACATTTAGGATAAGAGTTTGAAAAGGATGTCATGAATCATGATGTGGAGGCTTCCAATTATTATCACCGTGAATAATATTTTTATTTTATATTTAGAATCCCTCTAGCTTCTATCACACACAGCAAAACTTCATATATGCAAAAACAGGTGTCACCGTTTTGGACTTCAGGAAATTATTTTCGGAGAGAAAGAGGAAGACAGCAGCATTAATTTGGAGGCAGAATTTTACCCGTTTCTTTTCTAGTTAATCACTTGAGCACATACTCGTACAACATCAACTTTGAATTGTATGCGATGTTATTCTACTGTCAATCCTTCAATTAATTGTACTATCTTTGAACACCTTAGCCAGCAGAGTATGTTGTTTGAATTAATGAAGAAGTAATTAAGTGCTGTTATCCCACAATTTAATGCCATAAATTAAAGTACGCGTTCCATTTTTAGTTTACTGCTTCAACTAATGATTATAACATTCCTGAGAGGATGAAACATATATGTGGAGCATTAACTACAACATTCCAACACATTTCTTTTCTTTTTTTTCCTTCTCTAATAGTAATCCACAGTAATACCTCTTGTTGAAGGGAAAGTAAAAGGAAGTATTCCGATGGACTTGAAAAGAAAAAGGCTACGCATATAATAAGAATTCAATGCTATACCTGCAAATAGGTAGCTTAGCATTTAAAACTTGAAAGAACGTGGGGGCCACTAAATCTTTCACAATCATATGCCCTCATTATATATTGTTAGTGTTATCTCTTTAATTTCAGTGAACCCGCATGAAATGACCCTCATCAGAATGTCCAGGTGTGAATAAACTTGAGCTTGATATGGAAAGTTACAGATAGAATAAAGTTGAGTTTAATGAGTGCTAATGTACTAACCGTAAGCTTAAGTTTTTGAGTTTGGAATATGGTGTCTTTGTACCTCTTTTGCTCATTTGTTTTTCCACCTACTTTCGTTTATTCACTCCACAATCCACATTTTTTAACAAGTAGTATTAAAGTCAGGTTTCATTTTAGACCTTTGCCGAAAAAATATCATTGAAAGCTCGTAATTTCGCACACATTTAAAGGTGGAAAATGAATTCACCCTGTTTTACTGTTTCCAGGCCTCCCTCCCCATTCTTACCTCCCTTGACGATTATGTGTATGAATTAATGTTGAAAAAGAAAATAAGCATATGCAACCAACTTCTGTAGATGGAACAGATTTGACAAGCTAGCTAAGATATCCACTTCCTCCTTCACTTGAATATCACTAGGGTTGATTATTGAAGAGGAAGGACATGAACTACATCTACCAGAGCCATTATTCTCTGATGAAAAACCTTGTGAAGAACAATCATAGAGTTTCTAGAAAACACTTAACTTTCTTCATTTTGTATGGTCCAGAATGACTCAGTCAGTTCCACTTGGCTTTCACTTAGATTTCTTGTTGAATCATCCGCATCTTCCCCATCCAACATCATCTGCTCGCTGCATGTTTAGCCCACCCAACTACGTCCCATGGCCCACCACCTAATTTGGCTGTCAAAACCTCCGAAACCACTTTCAGTGGTACATCTTTGGTTTTCTAGTTTTCATCATCATGAATATGCTAAACCTTCACCATCACACTCATTGTAAGTTACCCCCACCTTATTTTATATTCTATTTTTTCTTCGAATGTTTATTGGAACTTGGAAGAGTGTGTGTGTGTGTGAAAGAGGACTAGGTGGAATAATCTGCGGTTGTGTTGTGAAAGAGATGCTTAAAAATTTCCTCCTTATTGTGCATATATATTCCTCTTCTTTCTTGGATTCTTGCCACCATTTAAATGAATTGATCCTTAGCTAATAATTGATCATACGTTGGATTTGACTATATCTAAACTAAACATATTTAATTATTATTATTATGTTGAAAAGCACTTCTTTCTTGGAGTTCACCTAACTATTCTTTCTTCGGCAACAAATAATAACCAGTGGTTTTGGCTTTTGGTCTTGTTATGAGTATTAGGTAATATCATTTTGATACTTCTCAAATATTTATCCCATAAAAAGCCAAATAGCTATTAAACTAATACGTGGATATATTCTGTCCTTTCAATGGATAGAACTCTGGCTTTTGATCATTTGATTAAGTTGAACCAACTGAATTCTGCTGTCCACAGGTCTAGTTCACTTCATTAATATTATCCTTTCTTAATGATCAAAAGGAATATAACTTCGAAGCTTCAAAGCTTCATTGGGTCTCATATAAACTGAAATGTCAAACATTATGATGCTAGTGCGAGCTTGGGAGAATACCCAGTTGAACTACGAAACATCAAGTGCTCCTGTGCTATAACAGTGGCTTCAAAGATGGCAATAACTACCAAGAATACCACTTTTATGAAGAAAAAATATAATTAAAAAAGCATGTCAGTGTTTAGAAGAAATTGGGCTACATGAATCGTTCTCTTTCATCTCCATTATGAAGTCTATATACATACCTGTCTTCATATGTAATGTTTTCTTTAATGAACTATGCGGTTTACTAGCGATTGAAGGCAAAGAATGTGACTGTCTCTTATACGTTCTTCCAATTTCATGTGCTTGATGTGGCGCTCCAAAGCAAGAAGCCACCATTTTCAGTTCTCTTTTTCACAGACTCTAGTGGATCCCCCAAAATCCAACAAAATTTTTTTATCTTTTGGCATTTTCAAATTGACAATCTCTTTCAATTTTTAATTAGTGCAACTTCCCTACTATAAATGCCTCCATTCCTCTCTCTGCCTAACCATTCAGTGTCAATAATGCTTAGCCTTCCCTACCCCATATAATTAAACCATCCTTCTCCCTCTCTTCCTCTTTCTCTCTGTTTTGTTTGTGAATCCAAACTGGTTTTTCAGATATATTAAATAAACATTTTCTCTTCTTCGAAGATTGAACTCTGTATTTTCCATCTAAGATGGCTCAAAACTCTGCCTCTGCCGCCACTGACCTTCGCCAACTTCAAGCCTTTGACATTGAAGATTCCAGAGATGATGAGAACTCAAAATCTCCATACAAATGCTATGATGATGATGGGCGTCTTAAACGAACTGGTATATACCCTGCTGCTAAATTCTCTGTTCTGTGGCTTAAAAACAAAACAAATGTAAACTTTCTCATTGATCTAGCTTCCATTTAACAAATATAAGTGTGTGTGAAATGAGGCAGGAACGGTTTGGACTGCAAGTTCGCACATTATAACGGCTGTGATAGGATCTGGGGTTCTGTCCTTGGCATGGGCAGTAGCTCAACTGGGTTGGATTGCTGGTCCTGCAGTGATGCTTTTGTTCTCTGTCGTCACTTACTACACTTCATCGTTGCTAGCAGATTGTTACCGTGTAGGTGATCCTGATACTGGAAAGAGAAACTATTGTTACACGGACGCTGTTCGCTCCATTCTGGGTAATCCTCTGTTTTCACAAACAGAAACGGCGTCTCATATTGTTATTACACATGCTGTTTCAAGTGGTTTATTAAGCCTGAATGAATGAATTTGCAGGAGGATTTAATGTGAAGGTGATTGGGGTAATTCAGTACCTAAATCTTTTCGGGATTACTATCGGATACACTATAGCAGCTGCCATAAGTATGATGTGAGTGAGTGATACTGGTACAACGTTTTATTTGATATGCCGTTGATGAATATAGTTGACTGTGTTAATATGTGAGTTTTTTTTGGGCAGGTCGATTAAAAGGTCTAATTGTTTTCATTCCTCGAGAGGAAAAGACCCATGTCACATGTCAAGCACCCCATTTATAATCATTTTTGGGGCAACTCAGTGTTTCCTTTCTCAGATTCCAAACTTTGATCAGATATGGTGGCTTTCCACAGTTGCTGCATTGATGTCAGCCACCTATTCTTTGATTGGTCTTGCACTTGAGATCGCTAAAGTTGCAGGTAAAAGCATGCTGTGTGTGTGTGGTTGATTTGTTGTATTACAGTAAATGATTTAATTCGGCTGAGATTTGTGGTAGCAGAAGCAGGTGTGGTCAAGGGAAGCCTCACAGGAATAAGCATCGGAACTGTAAGTCAGGCCCAGAAAATATGGAGGACCTGCCAAGCTCTTGGTGACATAGCCTTTGCCTACACATTCTCAGTTGTCCTCATTGAAATTCAGGTAACCAACTTTGGAACTTATTATGAGTATACCCAATTGCTATAAATCTTTAAAGACACGAGTATGTTTTAAAATTTCTATTTTTGGAGGACTACTATGGGTTGCAACATTTGGGACACTTTTGGCTGATAACTAAAGTTGAAACAGGACACCATAAAGTCTCCACCATCAGAAGCAAAGACAATGAAGAAGGCTACATTTATCAGTACTATCATAACGACAACATTCTACATGCTTTGTGGCCTCATGGGGTATGCAGCTTTTGGGGACACAGCACCTGGGAATCTGCTAACTGGTTTTGGTTTCGACAACACATATTGGCTCATAGACATCGCTCATGCTGCTGTAGTTATTCACCTGGTAGGAGCATACCAAGTGTTTTCCCAACCTATCTTCGCTTTCATTGAGAAGAAAGCATCACAAAGATGGCCCAGAATTAAGAAAGAGTTCCAAATTCCAATCCCTGGTTTCTCCCCTTACAATCTCAACCTGTTTAAACTTGTGTGGAGAACAGTGTTTGTGATGATCACCACAGTTGTATCCATGTTGCTCCCATTCTTCAATGATATTGTGGGAGTCATGGGGGCTTTTGGGTTTTGGCCCTTGAATGTTTATTTTCCTGTGAGGATGTATATTTCACAGAAGAAGATCGCAAAATGGAGTGGCAAGTGGATTTGCCTTCAAATGCTTAGCTTGGCCTGCCTTTTAATGTCAGTTGTGGCTGTTACTGGCTCTGTGGCTGGTGTCTTGCTTGATCTTAAGAAGTACAGACCGTTTAAGTCTGATTATTAGGAAGGCACCAATGTTTTGTTTGATTATAATAATTCCCAATGATTAATATTATTGAGTTATGGGATTCCACGTGCCGCAGTTCTCCGCTGCTTCAACATCTTATGGATTTAGACAAAACTTTCAAACTTCTGCTCCATGCATGCCAAAATCTCGTCATGTAGTTCGTTCAATAAATGCAACTTTTTTTTTTTTTTTTGGCTCCAACAATAAACGCGACCCAGTTTACCTATTTTGCCATGTTTCTGTCGGATGTGTTTCATTTTGATTGTTTAAATTTACTTTTTATATTCAAGTTGTTTTTGTAGTTAATAATCACAAAATTGATATCATTCTAAATCTTACTTTATTATTTAAAATAAAAAATAAAATTAATTAAAAATTAAATTATATTGATTTGAACCTGGATGATGTAAATCTAATGTCCACACATGTACTAAATCTAGATTTGGTAAATGACTCCTGTCCTTCATGACCCTTTGCTTGTCAAGTTACCAACTTGTTGAAGTCTCCAGCCTTCTTCCTTTGACAATCTCTGATATAACTATTTAGCTGTTAGGAATTATTTTATATGAAAAATAATGATAAGTGGTCTCATTCTTTAAATGCCCTTGCCATCCAATTAAGCATGGTCCTTGTATGCCCAAAAAATGTACTTTGAGCCCAACCGGCCCAATCAATGTCAAAGGGCCCACATGGCTGTGCTGATCCAGGACCAGATCCAGTGAGAGCCCCTACGACCAAGACCTGACGGGAGACCCACACCTGCGACCAGCGCCAGCGACCGCTCACCCAGCGACACCAACGAACGTCCGCGGTCCTTGCCCCCGAGAGTGTAGGACCAGATCGTTGTGATCCACGGATTGAGCGTCCCGACTGCCTAGATTCCCAGAGCCACGTCGCAACTACTTAACGGCTAGACGACTAGGAGGGATTTTTTTTTATTTATTCCGAGTAACTTGTAACGAGGGGAGGACTCTCTTCGGACTTTTTTCCTCTCTCTCTAATCGAAAGCATTGTAATTCACTCTGAGATTCAATAGAGAACGATAGGCCAAGCCATTCGCATCCTCCGTTCACTTCGCACCATCCCTGAGTTCAGTTTCACGCAATACCTTCCGGTTGCACGCTGTTGGCGACCCGAACTTTCTTCCGAAACCTGGTTCTCCTGAAATCTGCACAAACATTTTGGCGCCGACCGTGGGGACCAACAGTACTGCTGCCGTTTGCAGCGTGGCATCTGATACCAGGGATCGCTAACCTTTTATCCTTTCTGTGTATTTTCATTTCCGTTCCTAACCATGAGAGGAAAGACGCCTACCCCCGCAAATCAACCTGGGCAACCCGCTGGTCCAACCTTAGCATAGCTGGCTGAGATGGTGAAAAAGCAGACAGCCCAGATTGAGGACCAAGTAAGGAAGGCCATGGAGTAGGAAGAGAGACATGCAAAGCAACAGGAGCTTTTGCAGCGTCTGGAGGGAGAGAACACCGCTTTGAGGGAGCAAGTTGCCGCCATCACCGCGGGCCACCCTCTGCAGCATAGCACGCAAACCTCGGATGGTGACAGACGTCGCGGAGCACCCCTCGGCTCAACTTCGACAAATTCTCTCAACACGGGTAACGTATCCCGGTGATACGAATGTCTAACTCACCTCATGGTTTGGGTTCTCATGCAGGACACGAAGACCAATCCGGGGGACCGAGGCGTGACAGTACGACCGGAGGACGGAACCTGGAAAGTCTGTTCGAGGCAACTATGCAGCCAGAACAAGGCACTAAGGAGGGGCTCGGCGACCCCCAGGTTGCGGGAGATGGAGACCCCGTAATAGCACCCCCAGCATGGCTGAAGAAGCTGCAGGAGTTAGAGGCTCTCGTGGAACGAATCCCCGGTGTCCCA
>QFDD01000297.1:0-51378 GCA_006871305.1 Vachellia collinsii | reverse complement strand
AAGTTGTTGTACAAGGCCCATGCGGTGTCCAGATTGAAGAATTCACCTAACACATCATGTGACAAGCATGTGCCTTAGAGGAGGAGCATAAGTGACGTCCAAAAGCCCTCAAGAAGAATCTAGAAGACATCCTTATGCACCAAATCAAATGCAATTTCGTTTTGATTACTTTCTTATTTTGTTTGCATTAAATAACGCCGTCAGGTCAACGATTGTCTTTTACTTCAAGTTTAAGTAGTTTCCTTATTTGTTTAGTCTTGAATGGTGCCAATCAGCCCAATCAATCATCATAAAGGCATCATTATAGCATTTATGCATTAGGGTTTATCATTCTAGAGTGTTCCATGGTGGCCTTTATATAGGCTGCGTTTTGTATTCATTAGGCAGATTGTAATGAATAAGAACTTTGTTCTTTTGAGAATTATATTCTCTTGTGTGAGCTTTGCTTGCATCCTTGTATTCTCGTGTGAATACTCTGACAGTATCAAGGGCTGATCATCCTTGTGGTGTCTTTATGGCTAGGGTTGTAAGAGACAAGTTCTCTTAAGGTCCTACCTACGATCATCGTCCCGATTTTCTCACTTGTTTCTAGCCGATCCGTTCCTGATATTATATCACCAACTTCAGCTATATGGAATGCTGAAGTTCTTTAGCTACATGGTAGATTCCCTTTGTGTACTTTGTTAAATTGATGATGAATGAGAGTTATCTTTGTTACAGTGGTGACTGGTCATTTAGAGATCTACTGAATATGGTAATGGGGTGGATTGATTGGAAAACAGTTAGTTAGTAGAAGATATGATGATCATTGATCCATTTCCATTAAATGATGTTAAAATATACTCTATTTTTTGGCAATGAGAAAACAGACATGGCTCAGAGGCAAATCATGGTTTTTCTAATATTACATCTCATTCTTAATATAAGGTTTAGTTAACTAAATTTGAGGGTTTAAAGAAGTTAAATATAAATGAAATAATGCAATGAAAATGAAAATGTGGTCCAAGAAGTTAAACTATACTTCACAAAGACAGATTTTTCTCATCATTAACATAATTTATGGGTTACTCTATGACCTACACAATAAAATGATAACAAAAATATGGCTTTTGATGTGATAACGGATCACTATTAGGATAAAGTTTTTTCTCATCACTAATGTAATTTTCTTTCTCTTCTCTTTGGTTGCATCGATTCTTCTTGGGGACAACTTTTAATTTTTGAGAAATCTACATTGCAAGGAGCTTTTTGAGTGCTCTTTAAATAAATATTGCTTGACCACTAATGATGAGTGCATTATTAGGGGCAAAATAGATAAAACAAATCATTTAATATCTTCTTGAAATATGAAAATAATGCCTACTAAGAAACATGTAAATAAATTGACATTTGTTATGATCAGTATATTGAAATAATTAAATTAGGCATAAATTAAGGAAGGAACATAAAAATGACACTTACAATACTACTTTGGAATGAGAAACACGCCTTGTAGAGGTTCAAACTTCAATTAATAATATCTTTATCGCTTCTTGGTTAATGTATACTTCAATCTTTGCTTAAGGATGCATGTTTAAAATTAGGAATTTTATTACAAAAGTTTATATTATAAAAGTAAAATATATTCTCGCTATCCGTCATAAGCAAGAGTAAACATTAAAGCTTTTTCACCGATTTCATTATGCATGCTCTTTGTGATTTGGTTGTTAACCGGAATATATTCTACCAATGTCTTTGTTTGGCTATTCAAAGAAATTAGTTAATGTTATTTATATATCCATTTGAATTTCTAATTTTCATGAAGGTGGCAAGAATTTCCAAAATCCCAAAGAAATTAGTTAATGTTATTTATATATCCATTTGAATTTCTAATTTTCATGAAGGTGGCAAGAATTTCCAAAATCCCAAGTACATACTCGTGAGTCGTGATCATCAGATACAGGGATTTTAAAATATTAATTTTTTTTAGAATTTTACCCGTTACTTTAAAAAATCTTAAGCTGCCCTCATTGTAGACACCACTATCATGTGCCTACAAATGTGAGATAGAAATAATGAAATGAAAATTTAAAAAAGGCCAAACACCTTCTGAGGTGTATGTTTGTGAAGGCACAATGTATCCACGCAAGCTTCTTCCCACCAACGTTCACTATTCATAAATAAAGCAATGCAACGAAAATAGCAAAAAAAACGAAATCCAAAATGTGAAATTATATTTCATAAAGAGGCAAAACTTGACGTTATCACTTAATGCATTTTTTGGGTATCGATATGGCCTATTCAATGCAGTGATAATGAAAATATGGTTGGCAAAGAAAAAAAAAACCAAAGAGAGAAAACATGATCCTTGGTCCTTGTTGTGGTAACATACCTCTTGTAGGATTAAAACTTTTCCTCATCACTTGCTAATTTTCTTTCTATTTCAATTCGTTGCATTATCAACTTCATTTTAACGTTTGAAAAGTCAACCCGTGTGCATACGCTTTTCTATGCCAACCTACTAAATACTTTTTGCATAGGTAAAACCATTATTCTGCTCCTTTAGATCTGTGTAGCACAGGAACAACCACTTCAAAATAAGTGTGCCTCCTGGAATTTTGTAATTGTATACTAACTACACTCATGCAATCTAATTGTGTTCTGCAAACAGAAAAGGAATATAAAAGAAAAGGGATTAACTTTTCATATTCCTGCATTCTGTATTTAGCAAAAATTCAAATAAACAAACAAAAAATATATAAACAAATAAAGTCAATTAATTGAAAGATTACCAAAACACAGGACCAAATAAGTTGGGAGAATAAATCTTCATATTCTGAGATTATCATCATCAAGATTTATATGAGAAAAGACAGAACCAATGGTATGGAGTATAGCAGTTAAACATTTACCATTGTTGAGATAAAATCTGAAAGCAAGAGTAAAAAGGTTAGCAATTAAAAAAATAAAGTGAGTGGAAGATTGAAGCAAAATCTTGATATTTCAAATATAATATCATAGCAATTAAATTTGAAAGGCCCCGAACTAAATAAAAACTTATCAAAAAAAAAAAACAGTTGAGCAGTTATCTGGACAATTTTTTTTGTGGTGATAGTTATCTGGACAATTTTTATACAACGAAAAATTAAATGACAGGAGAAAAGGGAGAGGATTAGATTCGATGATTCCACACAGGATAAAGTTATGACACCACAGTATAGAGGGACAGAGCAAGAGGTAGATAAAAAATATAAATAAAAATAACTACATGTGATGATGGGAATAAGCATATTTAATTTCTTTAAAATAAAATAACAACCGAAAGAATCAAACCGTTATAAATTTCTTGCTTCGTTTTCAGACAGACCATGGAATCCATTAAATTGAAAAATGCTTATAGTCAAAAGAGTCCTCCACGACAAAAAGACACATGAAAATGGTAGAGATAATCAAGGGCAAATGAAGTAACGGTTCAGGCTTAGTTGATATTGTATATTTTTGGCGCCACACAAACGTCCGTGATGAGGAGGAGAATCAATTGAGAGGGGATGGATGAATAAATAAACAAAATAACAAATACAAAAAGGAATCAAAACATTGGAAACTGAATTTTGAAAACAGATTTTGGATCCATGGGGTAGGATTCATTGGCTTGAAAGCCTGTGTGATGTGATTTTTCATTAGGAGGAAAAGAGGCACTTGATGGGAAAATTTTCGAAAAGAGGAGAATACCATTAAAAATTAAAAATTTGTATTTTAGAAATTAAAGACGAGTGTGTTGAAACTTGAGTAGACGTCTCAAGCTATTATCTATTCCCCGTACTTTAGTTTTTATGTTCGATCTCTATCTGCGGAACTTCTTTCATGTCCTTTAATTTTTTGATTATTTTCTGGGATACGTTTGAAAACATTTATTTGTACAGCCCTGAATATATACAATAGGGAAAATTAGAATAAAAGATCTAGATAAAATAATATTTATTTGAGAGGACCGTAAAAACTCTAACTATTTAGAATGAGTAAATACTAAAATATAAATTTGAAAATACTAAATTGTTCATAAACGAAAGTTCCTATTTTCTGTTTTTTATATGCTTGATCTTCTTGAAAATTTTCTGTGTTTTGTATGCTTATTCAAATTTCATAAATTCAAGTTATTTCTAGACTTTTGTTTTTTTTTTGTGATAATCGAGACTATTATTTTTTTAATTCATATTTGGAACAGTTTAAACTGATAGTGAGATTATTATTATATTAGAATTTTTAACACTATTTACATAATATCTTATTTTATTTCTTCATTTTTCTGAAAATTTTGATAAGGTATGGGATGATTTTAATTTTTTTATTTTGGTAAAAAATATCACAATAAAATAAACCAGATAAAAAATTTGATTATATAAATGGATACATGTTGATATTAATATATTTAAAAGAAATATTGAATTTATAGATGATATGGATACACATCTTGGAGAAAAAAGTTAACAAAAAATAAAAAATATGGTTACATGGATGATTGGAAGTTTTTTTTAAAAAAAAATTCATAATATAAGAGAAACTATTGAAGATTTAACTAGGGGCAATTTAGTATTTTAAAATTTATATTTTAATACTTTGTCCTTCTAAGTAATTACAGTTTTTATTATCCTTTTAAATAAATATTATTTTTTCTAGGTCCTTTATTTTAATTTTACCTATAAAATAATAGGTCATCTTTCGACATACAACCTCTTACACTTCTAGTTTTTTTGCAGACTATTTCATTCCTCGAAAAGCATATTTGCAGACTAAAATTTCAATCCTTCTATGTAGCGGGTTAACTGGTTAAAGTATATTGAGGTTGGGTTAAAATTGAAGTAGTTATACTGATGCAATGAAAACTGATAATACTATTTAAAATTAGAAAGAAATTGGCCATTTTGTCATCATCTTTTATCTTTTGTTTATTGATAAAGGAAGACCATGAGCTTGCTTGTCAACCACCTCTTGAATCACTTTCATGCAAGTCATGACAAGACTCTTATCACATATTTATCTCGGATTACGTACAATCATTTTTCAAAAGCTAATCCCAAAACAAGCTACATAATTCATATCAAGACTTTCACAAGTGTTAGTCAATCTGATTATGAATTTTAGGTCTACTCATTAATTATTTACTTCCAATACGGCACTTTCTTTGAGGTCAGCATTTTGATAATGCCCTTGCGGGGGTATAGATTGGTGTTTAATTAGGCCAACTTAACAACAACTGAAATAATTAGTGATAAATAAAGCACTTAAAGACCATACAATTTTCTTGCTCTAATTTTCTCTCGCATCAACTTTTTTATAGGACAACTTTTACAGTTATATAGTCCTCTAGTCATATTTATAGAAAAGAGAGAAAATGTTTTATTTAGTCTTATCTATAAGTTACCTCATTAAATTATTCATATAAATGTATAATTTTACTCTTCATTTAATATGTGTTAACTTTATTTTCATATGTCATAGTGGATATTAAATAAGTATAAAGTATGAAAGTTATTGAATTTTAATGCCATGGGTTAATTAATAAGGTTTAATGTTTTACTTAATCTATGTGAAATAACTTATAAATAAAATAATGAGGACATTTGTTTCATTATTTTATTTTATAGGTCAGACCGTGTACATATCACGAGTTGAAATGTAAGACTTTGTTTTACTTATTTTTAAGTAACTTAAAGATGATTTTAACTCTATTTTTTATTAATGATATTGTATATATGGTAAAAAAAGAATACCTATATTACATCACTTTTACTTTATACTGATTTCCTAAATCAATATACAGGACCTATTAGTTCGGTATAAAAATTCAAATCCATCATATAATGGGACATTTTAAAGTTGTTTCTTGCAACTTGAATGTGATTTACCTTGGAATTGTAATAGTAATGTCAAAATCGAATTTTCTTTGGCAAGTCATACTACAATTGGAATAAATATATTGAGTTTAGGCTTAGGCACTCTTCCCTTTCTTTAGTTTTATTTTTCTTTTCAGGCTCAGTTATTATTAAAAAATGAAGGAAGACTCGTTAGTAATATATTTGTCATTTACGTCCTTATTATTTTTCTTTTTTCCATAGGAATGAAAATATATCCAGTCTTCACGGCAATTTAATTGAAACTCTGTCAAACACGCAGTTGAATCGAATAGATTGTATTTGTCTTTATTATCGACATTTCATTATATTGGTCCTTGCTTTGTTATTAGTCATTGTGTGTTCCATACTCCAGATAGACTTTTGAGTTTTGATATTTATGTTTGTGAAGGGCAGTGACAAAATATCCACGCAAGCTTCTTCCCATTATAAACCTTCTTTTGTGGTACCTATATACGTTTGATTTTTTAAATTTATATTAAATTTTAATTTAATTTTTTAAATTTTAAAAAATGAAATTTTATTATTTTATTTATAAAGTTGTTTGTTTCATTTAAAGAAAAATACAAAGTCAACAAATTTAAACAATAATTTTGTAATTAAATATTGACAAAGTATACTTTACTTTTAATTCTTTGTTATAATCACTTTTATATTTTAAAATTTAACAATGTTTTCTTTGAACCAAGATGAAGTTGACAAAATATAAAGTATTTATATAAAAGGAGGTACTTATGAGCAGTTTCTTATGAAATGAAGTGAGATTTTGAGGTCAACTTCCAAGTCAAACATGCCATGTACCCACAAATGTGAGATAGAAATAATGCAATGAAAATTAAAATGGAAAAATGATGATGAGGTCTCGTGTAAAGAATTTTACGATTAAACAGTCTCACAAAATTGTAAAATTATTTTCAAGTCCCGTGGAGTTGTTAATGTACTAAGATGGGGTTATAACTAACAACTTCCTCTCAGTGTGTGGAGTTGTTAACGGGATTTGACAATAAATATATGATTTTGTGAGATTGTTTAATTGTAAAATCTCTTACACAGGATCTTATCGTAATATTCCCTAATTAAAAAAGACCAAAAGACATTCCAAGATATATGTTTGCGAAGGCACAATGTATCCAACAAGTTGTTCTCATCATTAATGTAACTTTTTTTCTCTGAACCAAGATGATATTGCCAAAATAAAATATTCATATAAGAGGATGCATATATATGTTTGTGGAGGCACAACATATCAATGCAATCTCCTTCAATTCTCACCAACATTCACTATCCATAAATGAAATAATGCAATGAAAATTAGAAGGAAAAAAAGGCATTCCAAGATGTGAAATTATATTTCATAAAGGGACAAAGCTTCCTCTTATCACTTAACGTATTTTTTGGGTATCTCTATGGCCTATACAATGCAGTCATAGAGAAAATATGGTTGGCAAATGAAAAAAGAAAAAAAAATATGACCCTTGATATGATAATGTACCATTTGTAAGGTTAAATATTTTCTTCATCATTGACATAATTTACTTTCTCTTTCGTTGCGTCATTAACTTTGTTATAACGTTTGAAAAGTCAACCATGACATGTCCCTATGCTTTAATTTTGAGGTGAATTGCTAGAAGCATTGTTGTCAAGCTCATGAGTATGCTCTCCAAGTTTACTGTTTTTATGTCTTTGGATTATAGCAAATCGTATCAACTCTCTCTTAAAACCATGATTGTTGCAAACTCAGTTGAACTTGCAAGTTTGCTTACCAAGGTTACCATTTTTAAATAAGAATATTGCCAACTAGCTCTTAGACTCATGTTATTTTTTTTTAATTTGGGTATTATTAGCAAACTTCATATTTGAACTTAAAAGAAATTTCTTTTTTGATTAAGGTAAATTATAGATGTTGATGTAGTTAATTTCAATTAATTGTGCTGGTACTCAGAGAAAAATTTCTTTTATTTTTTTTTATTTGGTTATGATTAGCAAACTTCATATTTGAACTTCATAGAAATTTCTTTGTTGAGTAAGGTAAATTATAGATGTTGATGTATTTAATTTCAATTAATTGTGCTGTTACTCAGAGAAAAATTTCTTTATTAAAATGACACCTTAACCATTAAAACAAAGACCAAGTCAATAAAGTAAAAAGTTTTATTAATCAATCACAAGCGGCAGAGTGGTGGAATAGAGGTTGCACGCCTTTTGAAATCGGAGAAGTATAAAACCGAGCATGTGCTAATTCCTTGGATGCGCAAGACTTGAAAGTTTTCATGAGTTTGCTATGCAAAAGATGGGAAAGCTTTCTTCCTTTGTCTTCCTCTTCTTACTTCATTGCTTCATTCTCTTCTCAACTTCAACTGATACAAACATCACTATTGATAAATCTGCCCTTCTTGCTCTTAAATCTTTAATCACTTCAGATCCATATGGTTCTTTAGCTGATTGGTCCATGTCTTCTTCTCCATGCAACTGGATTGGTGTCACATGTAATACTCACCATGGAAGGATTCATTCCTTGAATCTTGGTGGCATGGGTCTTAAAGGCATTATATCTCCCCAAGTTGGAAATCTCTCATTCCTAGTTAAACTTGATTTAAGTAACAACTTCTTTCATGGTGAAATTCCTCAAGAGCTAGTTAGGTTACATCGATTGAGACTATTCAACTTGAGCTACAATGACTTTCATGGACAAGTTCCAACATGGATAGGAGATTTGACTATGCTTGAGAACTTGAGTTTTCGGAGTAACAATCTTAATGGATTTATTCCATTATCTTTGTTCAATCTATCAAGGTTGGAGATCTTGGATTGGAGATATAATTTTATTGAAGGGACTATTCCAATACAGGTGGGAAAATTTGAGAGCTTGAAGATTTTACAACTTGCGGGTAACAAGCTATCAGGGCTCATTCCCCAAACAATCTCAAACTTATCTTCACTTGAATTGTTAAGTTTATCTAATAATAGTTTGTCAGGTATGTTTTGAAAGAATTTGAGCTTGTGTTGATTTTTCAAATTTTTTTTATATTTGATACATTTCTTCTTATTTTTTTTCCAGCATTTTTCTCTTCCTTTTTTCTTAAAAAAATTTATCAACCAATTTTTGAAGAGGTTATTAAAATCTATCATAGCATGGGGGAAAATACAGTAATAAGACTGTTATAAAAAAAAATAGAGTAACAAGACTAATCAAAACGGATCCAAAAGGCTCTCACCCGTCTTTAAAAATAAATGTTCATTGTTTTGTTATTAAAAGGTTTCTGAACATTTTTTTTTTCAAAATGATTATGCCTTACAAGCAATGTATTTTGTACATGTAATTTTGATTTGAATAATCTAAATTATATATCAATTTTATTATTTATCATTACTTTTTGTTTTTAAAAAGTGGTTAACAGAAAATTTTTTTTCTTGATATATGACAGAAAAAATTTCTCTGATGTGTTTTGAAAGAAATTATAAATGATCAAAAGCAAGAAATAGATTTTGATGTGTAGAGATTTTCCTTAGTCAAAGTTAAATGAAGAAACTCAAGCTCATAATCTTATTTCTTGAATGAGAAGAATACAGCTTACATGATATATTGGAATTTCTCAAAATTAATTAATCCACCAGATCTGAAAAGATAACAAAAATAAATCTTAATATAAATATACAAATTTGTCTCATGTACATGATAACTTTGTCAACTCCCAATAATTTTATTTGGCCTATGGATGTTGATCTTGAATTGTCCCTATATTCAGTTCAAAAAAAGAATTGTCCCTATATAGTATCTAGAATTTATTTAACCAGTAATAAATTTGATTTTTTTTTTTGGAAATAATTATGTTTCCCAACATTTTCATCACAACTTCCGAACGATACATCTCATGCTTAAGTATATATTTTGCTATGCCTATTAATTATTTCAAAATTGAACTTGATCATCTTGTTATGACAACTTATGCTCATAATATTGACATTTAATATTTGAAGGAGGCATTCCAAATGAAATTGGTGATCTTCAATGGCTCTAGATAATATATCTTTCAAATAATCAACTTTCAGGCTCTATACCAACCTCTATATTTAATAGTTCAGTGCGACATGACATTGAACTTCACAGAAACAATTTATCTGGGAGCCTCCCAACAAATTTGTGTTATGGGCTTCCAAAACTTGAAAAATTCTATGTCCATAGAAATGATTTGTCTGATGAGATACCCTCCATATGGCATCAATGCAAGCAATTGGTGGATCTAGAATTGGGTGATAATAGATTCACCCCAGGAACCATTCCACGTGACATTGGAAATTTGACCAACCTCCAGGCATTAAACATGGGCAACAATAATTTAGAAGGTAAGAATTTTACTTAGATGACTGTTAATTTTAGATCATCTTTGTGTTTTTTATTTTTTTAATTCTCTTTAATGAAAAATGATATTTTTGTTTTTAGTTTTTTAGTCAAATTGGAAGACTCTTGCCAGAACTTTTCGTTCATAGTGATTAAAAATCCTTTAAAAGAGAAATAAAATATTTTGGATCATTAAAAAATAGGGAACCATGTAAAAATCGGTGAAGAAAATTATTTTAAATAAGCTAAGTATGGAAAAATCAATTACAAATTATAATATAGAAATTAAATGAAAATTTTGAATGCTACTCAATAAACATTAGTTCAAACATATTTGAATTCATGCTCGTTTGATGGAAAAAAAATCATACGAACGAACAATAATACAAAATGTTTCATGTAGTTAGACAAATAATTGAATTCCATGGTTTTCATTCATTTATGTTTGAAGTGAAATTGTTCTATACAATTCTTCGAGAAATTAAATTAAGCTTTTCAAATTAAATAAAAATGTTCATATGATACTTGTCATTGTGGTCCAATACCCTCTTTGAGGCATATTTAACTTAAATGATTCCACTGGGCCTCACAATTATCTTAGAAGTCTCATTTCTAATTTTTGTGATTTTTCTTGAATTTATGTGACTTTCTGGATTTTCATGTAAAGTTTTCATAATTACATTAACTATCATGACATTTTCAGAAATTAAACTCTTGACTTTACATATCCAGCCATTCCAGTGAGTCTCAAAATAATTTATTAGCCCCTTATAACTTAAAATGTTCTTTGGATCCATTTCTAGTACTATTTATAATTTTATAATATTTATTTACACTTTAGGTTCTAAATTTTCAATAATTATAATTTGGTCCTTACATACTTTTAATCTTCCTTTTCTATCTAAGGACACCCATTCCTTACATTTAACTTACTATTTCCCTTCATTGTTGCCCTTGGAATTTTTCCATAGTCTCTAAAGATATCTATGCTTTAACCCCAAAGAACTCAAATTAGATTTTTTTTTTTTGTCATTTCGTCCATACAAGGGGACTTATATTCACACGCACACACACACATTTTGATTATAATCCCAAAGTTAAAAGAAAGATAAGATTATGAATGGATGGGACTACTTGATATTTCTTAACATCATCTATACTTTGATAACTATAATTTGCTTAAGAATCATTCCAAGGAAGATTGGAAATTTGACAAACATCCAAGCCCTATCTCTTGACAACAACGATTTGCAAGGTTAGAATTTTATTATATATATGATTATATTAGACCATGTGTGTGTTTTTATTTTTGTCTCGACTGAAAAAGAATTTTAAAATGATATTTTGCTTATAATTTTAAACAACTGTTAAAAACTTGCCAAAATGTTTGCTTTCATAGTGAAAATCCTGAAAAAGAGAAATAAGATGATTTTTGTATCATTAAAAAGATTTTATGGCCAATCAATATTTGATGTGGCATAGTAATTATGTAATTAAAAATTTGGGTTGATAGTGATTAAATATCCTTAAAAAGAGAAATAAAATAATATTGGATCATTACATGATAGGAAGCTAGCCATGAAAGAACTTTAAGGTCTATTAATATTTGTTTCTGTTAGATCAATTGTTCTAGACGTCCTTCTTTGTCTACCTATGTATTTTAAGAAGGTTCATCTTTGTAATGTGTGTGGCTGAACACAATGCCTGGTTTTTACTTTATCTATCTCACATTAAGTTTTAAAAATATTTTTTTATATTTTACTCTTCTGGATAAGAATAAGTATTATTGGAAAATATATAAATTAAACAAAAAAAAATTAAATGCTACTCAATAAACTTTACTTGATCCATATACTTGATCCATATTTGAACTCAAATTGGTTTGATGGGAAAAAAAAAGAAGCTCAAACTGATGAAAGATGTTTTAAATAGTTAGACGAATAATTGAACTGCATGGTTCAAATTCATTTATGTTTAGAGTGAAATTGTTCTATACAATTATCTGTGAAATTAAATTAAGTTTTTCTAATTAAAAAATTTCACATAATAATTTCTTAGTAATTATTTAGCAATTATGTGGAACCTCTTTTTTTTTACCAAATTTGCAAAGTATACTTAATAATTTCTCACTAAAGTTGCATCAAAATGAGATAAATTGCTGAAAAAGTAGTTTGATGCTTTATGTCTCACATGATTAACTAGTGATGCACAAAAAATTTAGGATTAAGGTGAAAATCTCAAAAGTTTTTTCTTAGAAGTAATATTATCCTGAAAATTTTTTTGGGTTCAATTTCACCTTTAAGTTTTGAAAATGAGCAATATCACATTGATTAGTCTGAAAATGTTAGCTTTAAATGTTAATTTTTAACATTCAATGTTTATTTTCAACGGTTAGCATTGCTCCTTTTCTAATGCTTCCAAGGTGCAATTGAACTCCCAAAATTTTTTTGAAGCAATATTGCTCATGAGTGAAAACTTCCCAAAAAAGTTTGCGCCCAAAAATTTATATTGTTAAACTTAACAGATATCAAGTTACTTGTCATTGTGGTCCACTACCTCACTGAACAAATGACACCTGTATATACACACATTAAGCATGTTATATGAAAACATTATGGCCTATTTATTTTTCTATTTACTAGTCCATTTAGCTCTTTTACCGGTAGCTGATGTTAATCATTTGTACTCCGATGCCAACCTCTTTACAATGAGACTATTATTTCTTATTCTCATTCTTTTCTTTGTTTTTAAATATTTTCTATATTAAAATAATTTTAATTTTTTATTTCATTAATGTTGTACATATTTATATTGGGGGCTTACATATAGCTAGTGATTTAAAGTCACAAAATAAAAAAAAGATTATGAAATGATGGTAATCAATGATTTTTTTTTTATACCATTCTATCCACCATAGTGAAATTTAAATCAGATTTTTTTTTGTCATTCCAATCATTCATACTCTTAATGACTTAATTCATTGAATGGGAGTTACATATAATTTATTTTTATAATTGCAAAATAAAAGAAAAGTAAGATTGTGAGCTGATGTGACCACTTGATATTTAAAACATGGAGAGCAATTTTTTTAATTAATTACTCTTAAACTACCCATTATTTATACTTTGATCAATAAAACAGCTTCATCATGTATAAGTTTTTCCCAGGAATCACTCTACATGAGATTGAAATTTGACAAACATCCGAATCCTAAATCTTGGCGATAACAATTTGCAAGGAAAGAATTTTAATTATAAGATTTTGTCTTAGACCGAGTGTGCTTTTGTTTTTATTTCTCAACTGAAAAATAATTTTAAAATCAGATTTTTCTTTTAATTTCATTTTTCCAAGAGACCGGTGAGAAATGCAATACAAAGCAATAGCAATTTACTTTAAAGAACTGTAAAAAGATTGCCAAAAAGTTTGTGTTCATTGTAAAAATCTATAAAAAGAGAAATAAAATAATTTTGGATCATTAAAAAAAATCTCATGGCCTATCAATATTTTGTAATGTCTGTATGATGCGTCTGTTTGTTATATAATGCCGTTTATGAGAGTTACATCTATTTATTAAATCTTATTTTGTTCTTTCATGTCCCTATATTAGTCTAAGGTTAAATATCAATGCATTGACGTAAACCATATTTAACCTAAGTTTTAGAATTATTTTTAAACATGCCATAGTTAATAATATTTGATGATTTTTGTGAAATAGGGTAAATTTAATATTAAAGTACTGACAAGTTTGGAGTTTAATACTAAAACTCATGTTGTAATATTTTATTTTTCAAACTCTTGAATTTCAAATTAAATAATTATTCACTCTACTACAAGTGTAATTTATTATTATCTTAATCTTTGCATTGTGAGATTTTTACAAATTCTTAATTTTTTTTTATATTTTGCTCTTCTGCATTGAAATAAGTATTACTTGAAATTGAGAAAAAAGTATTACTTGAAATTCTTTGATTATGTTTAACAGAAGTTTTAGACTTAAACAGTCAAGAATTAATAATATTTGATAATTCTTGTATGATAAAGTAAGTTTACACCACTAGTTGAAAGATTTTGAGCTCAAACTTGTTTAATGAAAAAAGCTCAAACTGATGAACAAGAGTATGTGATGTTTTAAATAGTTCGACAAATAATTGAAGTGCATTCTTATGTACGTATGTATGTATTCTTTATGCAAATAGTACTACCAGTTTTAGTTTCTTTTTAAAGTTCATACAGTTATAAAAACGATATTATCTATCAGCTTTATATTATATATACACATTAAGCATATTATATAAAAAATTATAGCCCACTTTATTTTTTGTTTACAAGTCTATTCAACTTCTTTACCGATAGTTGATGTTAATCAATTGTACTTCGATGCAAACCTCTTACCTCTTTACAATGAGACTATTATTTCTTATTCTCATTCTTTTTTTTAATATTTTCTATAAGAAAATAAATTTAAATTTTTATTTCATTAATGTTGTGCATATTTATTTATTTGGGGGGCTTAAATATAGCTAGTGATTTAAAATCAAATAACAACAAAAGTTCATGAATTGATGTTACAGAAATCTATGATTTTCTTTTCCCCCTTTTAATATCATTTTCTGCACTAGAGTAAAACTAAAATGAGATTTTTTTTTCATCATTTCAATCACTCATATCGTTAATTCATACAATTGGAGTTATATATAATTTATGATTATAATTCCAAAATAAAATAAAGATAAGATTGTGAGGTGATGCGACCACTTGAAATTAAAACACGGAAAACAAATTTTTTTAATTAATTACTTTTAAGCTACCCATCATTTATACTTTGATCAATAAAATAGTTCACCATTTATAATTTTTATCCAGGAATCATTCCAAGTTGAAAGGTAAGAATTTTAATTATATGATTGTCTTAGATAATGTATGTGTTTTAATTTTAAAATGATATTTTACTTTTGATTTCATTTTCATTTATTTTAAAAAAACCAT
The DNA here is from genome assembly GCA_006871305.1 of Vachellia collinsii. Lineage (NCBI taxonomy): Eukaryota > Viridiplantae > Streptophyta > Magnoliopsida > Fabales > Fabaceae > Vachellia > Vachellia collinsii. The sequence goes on along the minus strand of QFDD01000297.1, from coordinate 36,162 downwards.
AAATAATTTTTCTGATTAAAAAAATCTTATGGCCTATCAATATTTTGGAATGTGTGTATGTTGTGTGTGTGTTATATAATGCAGTTTATGAGGGTTACATCTATTTATTTAAACTCCTATCAATATGGTTTTATCCTATTATTTTATCCTTTTTTTATTCTTTTCATGTCGCTATATTAATTTAAGGTTTAATATCAATATATCTGCATAAACCATATCTTATTCATTTTAAAATTAAAACAGGTGAAATTCCATCATCTCTCTTCTTCAATATTTCTACTTTAAGAATTGTAGTTTTACAAAATAACAATTTGAATGGTACTCTTTCAATAACAACTGGCAATGGGACGATGTTGGAAGAATTATATCTACAATACAACTCCTTTACAGGTATGCTCAATCTACTCATCCCTTAACTTTATGCTTTAACTAACTTTTCATTTACTAATTATGCTTGTAAAATTTTTAAATTAAATTGCTTTAATAGTAAAAATTCTAGTATAATTGATTTGATTGATGCAATCCATTTTTCTTAAGCAATAAATTTAAATTTTTATGTCAGAAAATTTTACGATCTTGCTCGCAGGGCTTTAGCAAAAGTCTATCTATTATATATACTATATTATCTCTAGAATGTGTAACCAAAGAAGCTATTTTAATTCCTTAAATAAAAAGTAAAATTTCAGCTTTTTCTGCCCTATGATGAATTCAGCGTCAGATTCGAAAGTTAGAGCCTTGTAAATATTAAATAAATATGATGCAAAATATAGATAACTTGGTTGTTCATTTTAGACGGGAGAAATTAATCCCATGATCTCTATTTAGCACATATGTTTTTAAAGGAATTGTATTGTCCAGTTGGTAATTGATATTGAAAGAGTCACTTTTAAATTGATTTCCAACTAAAAGTTAAATTACAGTTTATTAATTTTATGTGTCTACTTAACAAAATTCCATGTATTACTTACACGGTTATGTGTGAATTCATGAAATTCCCAATCTTACATATATTATAATTTTGTATTAATAGGTGGAATTCCTTCATTTATCTGGAACATGCCTTCTTTGAGATATGTTGATATTGGCGTCAATCATTTGAATGGGAATTTGCCAGAAAAAATGTGTCATCAACTCCCTTTAATTGAAGTCTTTGGTGTTTATGTTAATCAATTAGAAGGAAGCATTCCACAGTCAATAAATAACTGTACATTTTTGAAAGGACTATATTTGAATGATAACTCATTTACAGGTATGCACTTATGCATGTGTGCCCTTTTCTTTTCAATATTTTTCTCTGAAGTTAATATATGCTAGCTTTTAACCTGTTTACTCATATTGTTCAATCGTATGATGGGGCTTATACTTGTAACATAGGAAAGTGAAATTCTTATATACTATGAAATGACAAAACTTCAAACCGTGCAGAATTGTCCCATGTGTTATGCCAATACTTTCTTAAAAGATTTTATTCGCCCCTTAATAACTTTATTGTTAAAACACAGATAAGTTTGTTGTTATTTTTTTTTCTTATTCATTATATGTACAAATGGTAACAATTGAGTGTTGTTTAATTGAAATTAAAATCATGTTTATATATTTTCTAAAAAAAATTATAATGCATGAATTAAAAAGTAATCAATAAACAAAAATCTATCTAGATATGTATAAAAATGACTTACAAATTATATACCATACCTATTAAAAATAATTTAAAGACAACTAAAAAACGCCTTGTTTAGCTAAATTTAAGCTCAAACTAGTGAAGGAGAATACCATATATTTTCATTAGTCAGTCAAACAATTAAATTAAATCACATGTTTAAGATATTATCTAGATTGAGCTGAAGTATAAAACCCGATGCAAAAGGCCTGGTGGAATATCCCAATACGAACTCCAACATCATTAGTTCATCTAAATTTCTAATTGAATTACATATTCAAATTATTTACCCTATATTTATTATATCTTATTTTCATTCTTTTAGATGTTTTTAAAATATGTTCTCTAATATTAAATTTAAAATGATATTTTGTTTTTTCATCATTTCATTAATATTGTATATATTTTTAAAATCCCTAAATAGTAAAAGATCATATCACAAACTTGCAGTAGTCAATTTGCCTTTCCCCCTTTTAGATCAAACTTTTTTAGTAGAGTATAACTAAAATGAGGTTTTTGCTTTTGGACATTCCGTTCATTCATAATGTATATTTAATTTCCCCACATGCTCCCTATATATGAATGTATGTGTAGACTATATCGCCCTATTATTATTTCCCTGTTTAATTTTCCTTTCTCGGTATTTTCAATTGTTTCTTTCTTATTTCACAAATTTATGAATTTCTCGTTGAATAATTATGAAAATATTAAAACGTAAAATATGCTTAATGTATTCTATGATTATTCAATTGTATTTCGACGGCAACCTCTTTATAAGCATGAGATTAACATTTCTTATTCTTATTATTTTTTAAATATTTTTATAAAAATAAGATTTAATTCTATTTTTCATTTCATTAATATTTATAAAGGGACTTAAATATTGGTAGAAATTTTCAATCACAAAATTCCAAAAGACCATGAATTGATGGTAGAATAATTATTTAAAAGAATCAAGCCCTATTTGTATATTTTATGTTTTTATAATTTTAGAATAGTTTTATAAAAACTTTTTTAAAACAAGTTTTGGAAAGGAAAAGATAAAAAAAACTGTGTTGATAATTATTCTAAAATATACATTTGAAATTGAATATTTGAAAGTATCACCTGCACATTAGTTTGAAACTTCACCGCCCTCACCTTAGACTCAGATCTCCATCTCTGACTCTTTCATGGACCTCTATTTCATCAACAACAGCACTTCTTCTTGTGTGTTTATATGGATATATCTTTAGTCTAAGATGCATAAAAGCCATTGTTTTCATCAATTTTTTATGTCCATACTTGACCCTAAATGATTTTTTTTTTTTTTACAGAATAAGTATTCGTTCATTAATTCGAAGGAAACAAGATTGCAAACACCAACCTAAATGAGATAGCTAATCAACAAAACACATCAAACACAACCCTAGGACTACAACCAAAGTCACTAATACATCCAAAGACATGAGAAAACATAGTATAAAGCAAACCCAACCCTAGGGCTATAACAACACAACATTATCCTTAGGGAGATATTTATTGCAAAAGCCAAAATGATAATTCCTATTGACCAACTAATGCTGTAAAGTATTGAGATAGCAGACCAATCACTTACTCCTGTGCAAAACATCTAGGCCTTTTATGATAATTCCCTCTCAGGCCTTCACAAATATTTAACGTTTTGGAATTTATAAGATACATATAGTTTTCTATGTTATAGTATATATGTGCATGTATATAATCCGCAAAAAATTACATAATTTGATTTCTTTTCATGAGTCAATATATTCATTTTTTTTTGTATTTCCAGGTTTTATACCTAAAGGCTTAGGCAATCTTATCAAATTTGAAGCCCTAAGTTTGGGAAGCAACAATTTGATTGGACATATTCCCTCTAATATATTCAACATTTCAACATTGACATTATTAGACCTTGCTTCAAATTCTCTTTCTGGTATTCTTCCATCATATTTCGGAATTGACCTTCCCAACTTGAAGACAATATTTCTGGACCACAATGAACTAACTGGACAAATTCCAAATAGTATATCAAATGCTTCTAAGCTCATTACGTTACTTTTATCATCAAATAAATTTAACGGAGCTATACCCAATGCATTTGGAGATTTTACAAACATGATAGAATTAGCGTTGGATGACAATTACTTAATTGGGTTGATTCCAGATACATTTAACAAATTGCATAGCCTTCAACGCTTAAATCTTAGCAACAACAAATTGCAAGGGTCCATTATAAATGAACTTTGCCAACTCGAAAGTCTAAGTGAGTTGTATCTTGCCAACAACATGTTTTCGGGAGTGGTTCCAAGATGTCTTGGGAATACTTCTTTGCAAAAGTTGGATTTTAGCTCGAACAAATTGATTTCTCCTATACCCTCTTCTCTTTGGAGCCTCAAAGATATCTTGGTTTTAGACATATCCTCCAATGCACTAACTGGAATCATTTCATCAGAGGTATCAAACTTGAGAGCAATTATATTGTTGAACTTGTCAAGAAACCAAATTTCGGGAAGCATCCCCACAACTATGGGTGGCTTGCAAACTTTGCAAACCCTATCTTTGGCTCACAATAAATTACAAGGGCCTATTCCTGAATCTCTTAGAGGCATGATAAGTATAGAGTCCATGGATCTTTCCCATAATTATTTGTTTGGTGTGATTCCAAAGTCCTTAGAGTTATTACTCCACCTCAAATACCTTAATCTTTCCTACAATTTATTGGATGGAGAAATTCCCAGTGGTGGGCCTTTTCAAAATTTTACTCCCAAATCTTTTATGATGAATAAAGATCTCTGTGGGAAAATCCTACTACAAGTCCCCTCATGTAGGAAAGAAAACAGGCACATGTCAAATAAAGTGATAATGATCTTGATAAAATACGTGTTGCCCATCATGATTTTCATTTTAGTTGTTTCATGTATCATCTATTTAAAGAAAAAGAGGGATATTGTTAATGAGTCAACCAACATGGATTTAGTAAGTTTGGAGACACCAATTCGGATATCATATTATGAGCTTCTACAGGGAACAAATGGATTTGATGAGAGTAATCTTCTTGGCTTTGGAAGTTTTGGATCAGTATACAAAGCATTTCTTTCAAATCAAAAAGTAGTTGCTGTTAAAGTATTTAACTTGGATTTGGAAGAAGCTCTAAGAAGCTTTGATAATGAATGCATTGCCCTATGCAACTTACGCCATCGTAATCTTATTAAGATTATTAGTAGCTGCTCAAATGATCATTTCAAGTCTCTAATCATGGAATTCATGTCAAATGGAAGTCTTGACAGATGGTTGTACTCTCATAACTACTGTTTAGATATCCTTCAAAGATTGAATATAATGATTGATGTGGCAAATGCTTTGGAGTATCTTCATCATGGTACTTCTACTTTGGTTGTTCACTGTGACATAAAACCAAGCAATGTGTTGTTAGATGAAGACATGGTGGCTCATCTTAGTGATTTTGGTATGGCTAAACTATTTGATGAAGGACAATTGGAAATGTATACAAAAACATTGGCTACAATTGGCTATATGGCACCAGGTAATAGTTTAATAATAATATTTTAGTTCCATTATTTTTATTATTCTATTTAAAATTTTATATTATTCCATCATTGGCATATATTTTCATTCATATATCTGAAGACTATTGGTGACATAAAATAAAATTTTAACTGCTAGCCTTGTATTCTTTTTTGACATATAGAGTATGGATCAAAAGGAGCAATTTCCTTTAAAGGAGATGTGTATAGCTATGGTATCTTGCTAATGGAAATGTTTACAAGAAAGAAGCCAACCGATGAAATGTTTGTTGAAGGTCTAGGCTTGAAAGATTGGGTTAGCAAATCAACACCACATTCAATCATCGATATTCTAGATGTCAATTTGCTGCACAAAGAGAATCCAAAAATCAGTAATATATTACTACATATATCATCAATTTTTGAGTTGGCAATAAGTTGTTGTACTGAATCACCTGAAACACGAATCACCATGAATGATGTTTTGGTTTCATTGAAAAAAACAAGGTCATACTTATGTAAACTGTTGGATGCACCACTAGTTCAATAATTTTTATATGAAAGTTTTAGTTATTATCTCTTTTGTCTTGTGGTTTAGTTTGTCTATGGAACATGCAATATTTTGAAATTGTGATAATATATTTGTTATCTTAATATATGAAATACTCTTGTCTTCAAGTTATTTCCTTTTCCTCTTACATTTTATGCATTATAATAATTATTTTTTCTATCTAAATTTTATTTGATTCATTCTTATGCAAAATGTTGGGTGCACCACTACTTCAATAATTTTTATATGCATGTTTTAGTTATTATCTCTTTTGTCCTGTGATTTATTTTGTCTATGAAACATGCAATATTTTGAAATTGTGATGATATGCTTGTTATCTTAATATATGAAATATTCTTGCCTTCAAGCTATTTCCTTTTCCTCTCACATTTATGCGTTATAATAATTATTTTGGCTATCTAAATTTTATTTGATTCATTCAGTTCTTTCATTTAATATACAAGGATTATAAATTAGGATATCGAATAAACTTAATGGATAAATTCTATAATTCATAAACATTTTTTCTTTAATGAACATGTTACTTCTAATATTTGAACTTCCTTTTTTATCCTTTTTGTGGACTGTTTCCTATGGGTTAAAAACATTTCTAAAACTTATTTTGGAATATTTTTGAGCTTCAAGTGTCTAAATTGTTTGAATTATAAGTTTTTAGAGACTGAGATCACTCTCTAATATTTTTTCATAAACAAATGTGTCTGCTATTTTCTATTAGACTTTTATTTATTGGACTTCTTTCTTTTCAACCATGGTATAATTTTATTAATAAGATTTTTTTTATATCATGCCAGAGAGTTATGTGGTTAAAATGAAGGAGTTACACTTTGAGTTTTTTTACATAGATCTAATGTAAAACAGTATATTTAATGAAATCGGTTGTAAAACAATAAGTATCAAAATTATTCCTTTTGTAGGGCTACAACAGAACAAAATAGCAAGTGTGGACATACTTCGCATTAGGGTAAGTAACCAAATGTAGCTTGATGCCACTAAACAAGCGCATGTACAAGACCCATGAATAACAAGCATAAGAATAAAGCATAAGTATCAAGCGTACTGTGCCCACAATGTCAAGCGAGCTCAAGGTTAACCAAGGCACGCTAGAGATTAACAATGCCGCTATTAGTAACTAGCATTTTGTATCAATAATATCAAAATTTACCAAATAATAAACAAAATATCTATCAACATCGAAATCTCATAAAGAATTTTTTTTTTTATAAATGAGGACCTCTGCATGATATTCACAAAAATAATTACAAAAAAATTTCTTTAAATTTTCACCCACAAAAAATTGTAAAGAATAAGATGAGGTAAAACAATTAAGTAAATAAATTTAATAGAAATAATCATTTGATATACATTATTCAGTTATAAGTAAAGAAAGATACAATTCCCATGAACCTGTGTTCAAAAAATAATGCTTTAAAATTTATGATTTAATGAAAATGCAACAAGTAATAAAATACTGATTATCAAAATTATAGTGGGACACCATTCACTTACCTACTGCATTTCCAAAAATATAACTTTTCCCTAACCTTTAGCTTCCAACCTATTTACTCCTTCCTCTCCTAAAGTCTAAAACATGTTCATCATTTCTCAAATTATAACTTTACATAGGATTTCTACAATATTCTTTTCCTAATATTCTATCTTAAACTTCTATCCTTCAAATCATTTATCAATAGTCAAGCAAGTACAAACAACTATCTCACAAGTAACCAATGGTTGGCACAAGAACTAGCAAGCTTAACATTTAAATTATGATTTGACTTCCTTCTTGATGATAATATAAAACCCCACCACAACCAATCTTTCATTATAGAAGAGCAAATTAAATTATTCTTATTTTCTTCAAGCATCTCATGGGAACCAAAGTATAAGTCATACTCAATTCAAGATAGTTTCTAAATAAATCTCCACCATCAAAAAATGGATGAGCACATATCTAAATGGGTCTTTTCTCTTTTGCACATTTCATCAACACCTAACAAGCACATACAATTAGGTCACACAATAAACACTCCCAATTCAAATTTTCCAACCAACAATGCATTTGTAAACTTCAATACAATATCCTAAGGCATCCAAAATTCAATTTGCTAACACAATTAATATCAATCTTTCTTGTTTGAAAATAAACTTCTCAATCTAACAACTCTAAACTACATCCTTATCTTTTCTTTTCATTAGCAACAATCCACATGGAAAAGAAACTATTTGTCATACCACAAGCTAAATCCAACAACTTCATACATCATCTTTGAATCTCAAAGCCTTGGGATTCCAATTTCTTTACAAGCTTAGGCACAAAATAAAACACTTTTTAAGTTCCTTCTATTCTTCATATAAGATAAACCTTAGCTATTTAGCAATTTCAACAACACTCAAAAAAATACTTTCTCTTAGACATTTTAACAAACACCTTGTGTGCAATCATAGTCAAACAAGTTCATCAAATACACCAATCTACAATTCCAACTTGATTAAACTTCCAAAATATAGAAGCTCAAACATTCTTACTCATAAGGTAGTCAACAATCTCAGAAAGAAAGGGAAAATTTTCAACTTACTCACACAATAGAGCCTTCTTGAACTAAAACATAGAAGAAGATGAGGCTTCCCTCAATTTTGGACCATAGCATCCATGATCAAGGGAGGGAGGGAAGATTTTTGTCTTCTCTAACCATGGACATCATCAATCACGAAGAAAAGAGGAGCAAATCGCTGAAAAAAGAAGAAAAAAGTAGCTGCACGAGATCTAGAATAGAAGAGGAAGATGCCACTGGTGGTTGATTGAATGATGATGCAGCCATCAGCGATGACAACACAAACTCTAGAGGAACTAGTGTTAACAAGGGTTGGGGTTTGAAGTTTCTTCTTCAAACTTCTTTGGTTCATTTAATTGACTAAAAGCAATATATATATTTGGTCCTCTTCTTTTTTAATTTTAAAAGGACATATGAGTAATTTTAACCATGATAGGAAAAAAAATCCCCCTTCTGAAAAAAGGGAATAATAACTTGATACATCAACAGCTCAACCCACTCTATTGTCACCCATATCTATCACACCTTCCTTTTCTAGCTTTATCATACATTAGAGACCTTAAATAAACTACTTGAGACTATTACATAAACTAGAATTAGTCATTCAAATGAATTTCAAAATTTCTCACCCCAGTTACTATTCACTTGGTAACTTGAAAATTTTGGCTAATTTTGAAAATTTTACAACTAATTCTAGAAAATTTGAAAACAAGTAGTTCAAGTCTCTAAATAAAGCTTATTCAATTTCCTATAGGGAAAAAAATACTCATTTAACCAATTCCTTGCTCAATCAACATAGTTTATTACGTGAATATTCACTGTTCATTTGGTCATTTTTCAATTTTTCATATTTTTCCCTTAACTTTGGGAGATCGTAACTTTTTGCATATACATCTAAATTTAGCAAACTTTGACTCATTTTAAAGCTTGGGATGTGTAGTATGTTTCTGTAAAACTTCAAGTCATTTGAACTTGGTTTTCCCTATTTCCTCATTACCTCAAGTTAGGCCTTTAACAAGGATATTAGACCTTTTTCATTAATTCTAGCATGCTTTGTTCCTCTCTTTTCATGCATAGAACATTACAACATAATTATGTAGCATGCTTGGCATATATATACAGCACATATCAGATACTTGATATTGTAGGAGTTTAGCATACATTCATCCAAAAGTCAACATGAGCAAAATATAAGGACATGCTTCAACATGTACAAGTTTTCTACAATATTTGGGAGCCACCTACCTAATCTGGAACTTATTTGCCTTTCCCCTTTGAACTTTGGCCTAGGGTGAGTCATTGGAAAGAATGAGATTTCAAGAAAATTCCAATAGCAAATAATTCTAACTGACACATCAACAAGCATAATTGCAAATATGTAACATTAACATGCCATGAAAACATTAACAAAACCTTACTTCCTCGCATTAACATTCATTGCACAAGGCCAAGGTACATCAAGTTTTGCATAGCTACAACCATGCACAAGTAAGGGTTTACATGTCATAGGGCTACAACCCACATCAATCATGGCCAAACAATATACACAACAATCAATAGCAATGTAAATGTAAAAGTTAGAGAATTTGCTACCTTGATAATTTGACTTTCCAATTGACTTAGTACCTTCCCACTTGCACTTTGCCAACTTTTCCTTGCAATTCACACTCCTACACAATTCATAATGCTTTTGGCATTAATCATAAGCCATTTTCAAAGCATTATAACACTTAAAAATCCCTAAGACTTAATCTTGAGAACTTACGGTTTCCAACCTTCTAACTTTGCCAAAATTGATTCCAATACTTCCAAAATTATTTTCTCACTTCTACCCACACAATTTTTCCTTCTAAATCCATTGGAAGCATCAAAATTTACAAAATCACACTCCTTCACACAAAAATCCCTGCAGACTGAAATGTGATAGAAAATTTGCAAACATGTGATTTTTCAACTTCTACCTTCATTTGCATGCATAATCATCTTCCTAGACAATTTTTCCATGATTATTTGGCATCAAAACCTCCCTTTCCATGCAGACCAATTTCATGTAGCCCCTCATGAACAGTAACTTTGTGCCAAAAATTCATGCACAACTCAAACAAGCATAAAACAACTACCAATCAACTCCAAATCATGCATAGAGTTGATTCTTAGCATCTATTTCATCTAAATCCCACTCTTTCTCATTTAAATTTCTCAAAACCTAAAATTTATCATCTTCATAACAGCCCATACAACTACTTTTGGAGAAAAATGAACTGATAGAATTGGAGAGAAGAGCCTAAGGATCAAGAATATAGAAGATTTCAAGCTTGGAACATGGATTTACCTTGAGATTTGGCTTGAAATTTGTTCTCTTTGCTTCCTCTTCCTTCTCCACGGTTTTCCTCTCTATTTTGGGTGTCTTGCACGAAAATATGGAGGCTTGGAGAAGCTTTTACACACTTATAAAAATATGCACATGTGTCTTAAGTCATGTGGGGCCTAATTCTACTGACAGAGCAACTTTACGTTAATAAAGCAACTTTATTCTGATAAATTATACCACATTGTCATAATATCTTCATTTTCTTTTCATCTTTACATAAGAAGAGCACAAGTGGCAAGGTATGGATCACTCTTCTTACCTTACAAAATTTTGAGTTTTCATAAAGTTACTTTATGGCACTAGAAATACTTTTTAGGAATCCCTTGATCATTTGACTGATTTAGGTTCATTAAAAATTTTCAAAATTCATCTGATACTCTCATAATTTTTCTCTCCTCAATTTGCTTTCTAGAATTCCTTTACTTAATTTTTGAAGAAAACCCTAATTCCGGGTTTTTCCGAGCCTTTTTCTTTCTGATTTAGGAAACTGTTTTTGGCTTGCTCTTTAAAACAATTTTAAAAATTACTAAAATTTCCAAGATATTTTTCTACCCTCTGAAATGCTTTAAACAATTATATTTGATTAATTATAAATTAAATATTCAAATATTAAATAACCTTTAAAATTCTCGTAAATGTTATTTTTGTCATTTTAACTTAAACCAGGCCTCAATTACTTATCAGTGAATTTTTCTCTATCTTTTGGGACTCTTTGATATTTTTTGATATTTTGGTCAAACTTTGACCAAAATACCCTTTGTCCTTTTCAAATTTACCAAAATGCCATTACTTTTTCAAAATGACCGTTTTACCCTCAATTTTTTCTACATTTTGAAAAATGACATTTTTGCCCCTCCTTTTCTTTTTAATTCCACATTTACTCTTTCCTTTCACTCTCCAGACCTTTAATTCCTCTGTAGCTATTTGTTTAGCCTTCATTTTCAATTACAAAAATTGAGGAAATTACAATACCATTCTTTGTCATTCAATTACACTAAATGATAAAAATATTAATTAAATTTTCAAATTAATTGTATTTATTATTATTTAATTATTTATTAGGGCTATTAAAAATTTATTATCTCAAGTTAATTTATTCTTTCCCTGATAGCGATCAATTTATGCTTTTAGGAAAAATTTAATGCTAATAAAATTTATTAAATATACATGTTAAAATAATAAAAATAAGATTAAAATACTTTAAACACATTTTTGTTCCTTTACTTAAAAAACTTACATTTTTGTCCAAACTATTAATATCATTAATAAATATTCTAAAATTAAAAAACATATTAGAATAAATCTTATTTACTAATTTTTAGCTACATGAGATCTAGAACAGAGGACAAAGATGCCGCTGGTGGTTGATTGCATGATGGCGCATGTAACACATCGTACCATTACTTTTAATGAGCAATGGAGGCCATTACTAGACAGCTATAATGCTTTCACAAGTCTAGAATTAGTATGCCAAGTGAAATTTTAAAACTTTCCTGGAATTACTATTCACTGATATTGTATACTTGGTAAAAATCCAGAAATTTTGGTTAACTTTGAAAATTCATAACTAATTCTAGACAAATCAAAATCAAGTGGTTTTATTCTCTATTTGAAGCTCATTCAATTCTCTATAGGGGGAAAATACTCACTTGACCATTTTCATGTTCAATTAATACGGAATAATCGGGCAAATAACACTATCCATTTAGTCAATTTTCAATTTTTCAGATTTTTCCTAAAATTTTGGAAACGCATAACTTCTTTTGTACACATCCAATTTAGGCAAACTATGACTCATTTTAAAGCTTATAATGTAATACCTCCATTAGCTTACTTAATTATACATTAGAGATCAATAATTAACCACTATAAGGCCTTCCATACTTTAGAATTAGCTAACCAAGTGAAATTTTAAAACTTAGCTTGAGCTACTGTTCACTAGTTACTATTTACTTGATAAATTCTGAAAGTTTAGTTAACTTTGAAAATTCATAACTAATTTTAGAAAAATTGAAATCAAGTGGTTCAAGTCTCTAAATGAAGCTTATTCAACTCTCTACAGGGAAAAATATCAATTTGTCCAATTGCTTGACTAGTTAATACAAAAAATTACATGAAAAACCCTGTTCATTTGATCATTTTTCATTTTTCCATATTTTTCTTTTAATTTTGAACAACCATAACTTTTTTCACAAAACTCCAAATCCAACAAACTTGGACTGATTTTAAATCTTGAAACGAATAATGTTTTTATGAAAAATTTCATGCCAATTGGATTCCATTTGCTCAGTTTTACTGTTACCTCAACTTGGTGACTTGACAAGGGTGTTGGATCCTTTTACCTTTTTAAGTTTTCTCAACTCTTAGCTTGGCATGCTTGCTTCTAATGAACACATTGACCTAGATTAGTTTTTCGCCTTTTGGTTCAGTTCAAGATACAATTGCACCAAATAATGTAGTATATAACTCAACCTATCATTCTTCTTGAAAAGCGGTTTATTGGTAAACTTAGTCTAAATTGGTAATGAAAAACATGTTGAACTTGGTAAAAATGGGGGGTTTGATTTATGAAAATGATGGTGTAATAACATAACAATGCAAGAATTAAATCTTTTTGGTATTTTGGTTTAACAATGGAATGGTTGAATTAAGTCAAAGATATGATGAGATAGGCCCTTGGTGATAGGAACTCAGCTATCATCACTCTCAAAATGATTTGGAAGTTTATAACTCTCTAAGTCTAGATAAAACTCCAAGCAATCACTTAGGTCCAATGGTTTAATTAGTGAAAACTTTCTTTGGTCAAAGTTAATTAACACCGTTTAACACATTGTTAAAAACCACTTAGAGTGCAATTGAATGGATGATGCAAATGCATTAACTATCAATAATCATTGACAATTAAATGAACACAATGAATTAATCACAACTGCAATGCATATATGTAATTCATCATAAAAATAACATTAAATCTAATTACATAGTCTAATCATACAATTACAAATCTGTAATCAATTGTTTACATGACAGTAGGAATTTCTAAATCTAGAAATAAGCAACACAAGTTCAAACATAGATTAACACTAAGAAAAACTCCCCTAATGTGTCCATGAGCTCAAGCTTTGTTCTCCTTCACCAAGAGACTAAGGATTCAACCTCTCATTACTTCAAAACTGTAGCTACCACCATAGGATATTCTGCCATGAGACAAGGTGGAAATGGGGATGGAAATATCGAGAGGAAGGTGGTGGAAGTGGTTTGAATGGTGTGGAATTGCAGAAAATGGTGAAGAAATAGAGGAAAATAAAAGATGAACGGATGGGGAAGTGGGAGATGTGAGAGAGTAGTGAAGGAGGCTCTCCTCTGCAAATCTACAGAGTCATAGGTCATTTCTTCATAGTGGCTATCTGTCCTTATATGTAGCAGATGAATGACCTAATTCAAAATGCATAGTTTCACTGAAATGTGCTAAGGTCATGACCTGATAATGTAAAGTCGTGACTTGGAGAGTGTGAGGTCACAACCATAAGAGTTTTAGGTCGTGACTTGGTACTTCATTACTGATTCAGCTCCAAACGCATAGCTCCTCCAACACACATCTAGGTCACGACTCAAGACTGTAATGTCGTGACCTCGTAGGGTAATAGGCTCTCGAAACATTTTTGCTCTAATGAGCTTGTGACTCCATAAATTACTCCATATTCAGTCTTTAAATCTCATCTAGATGCCTATAAGCAAAGCCAAAGAGCTTTGTAAAAGTTAAGCAAAGTAAAAGTCAAGGCAATTAAAGTTTGGATGAGATAAATGACCATTTTACCCTTAAATCAGTAAGATGCAATGCATATGATCAATAAGGACACAAATGCATGCAAAATAAGGGTAAAAGTGTTACAAAACACATCAAAATAGTCAAAAAAAACCATGTAAATATTGGGATCTATCACACAACTATTAATCATTTCTAACATATTTCCATGTCATTCTCATATGTCTAAGTGTGTATAGGTTTATCATACAATAATTCCATATTCAACATAACATAACATTTACAACTTTGAACTTCTCATTCATGCATTTCATGGCATTTTGAAATTAAATCTCCCATGTTAGGCCTTCATCTCCTTGTTTTACCTTTGCTTGAACTTTGATCTAGAAGGTTAGATTTTTGGAGGTGAATGAGATTCATGGAATCTCAATGGAAAAAGTCACTAACACATACATTAATATGCATGATTATCATTTATTTCTATCTAGCTATACATGAACATATTGTAATACACTTCGAAAAAAACTTTGAATATAGCCATTACATGTCATAAACACAATTTCATATGTTCACATAGCACATAAATAGCATGCAAAATGGCACAATAAATAAACAACAACCAATGACAATCTTAATGTAAAAGTTAGTAACTTTGCTACATACCTTAGTTCTTTAACTTGTTCCTTAACTTTGTTGGCTTCCCTCTTGCTCTTTGGAAACATCCCTTTGCAACTTACACTCCTGCACATATCATAATGCATTTGGCATTAAAAATAAGGCATAACCAATGTATTAAAACATTCAAAACCTCATTAAAACTTCTCTTGAACTTTAAGGGTCCTAAAGCCCTTAACTTTGCCAAAATTGATTCCAATGCTTTCAAAATTGTTTTCTCACTTGTATCTGTATCCTACACAATTTTGACTTCTAAATCCATTGGAAGCATAAAAAATCATCAAAATGACACTCCTTCCCTTCAAAACATGTCTGGTTGAAATTCACTAAAAGTAGGGAAATTTGATTTTTTTTCAAACTTTCTTTCCATACACTTGCATTTTCTTGTTCCTAAACCTCTTTGCATGCATTATTTTACACAAAAACATTCCTTCCCATACAAGAGAAATTTCATGCAGCATGCCCTCTTAGGATTCAAGATTCCAAAAATTCATGTACACATCCAACAAACACAAACCAACCATCAAACAACTCCAAATCATGCATGGAGTGTTTTTCTACCATTTTGTTTATTATAAATCCCTCTCTTTCTCACTTTTCTCTCTCAAAACCCAACTGTTCCAGCAGCATTTTTACACCATAAATCATGAAAATAAAACCATAGAGTTGAAGAGAAAGGCCTAGAGCTCAAGAACATGGAAGATCTTGCATGGAAAACGGTAACTTGATTCTTGATGGATTGAGCTCTCTTGTGCCTCCTCCTATTTTTGTCACTTCCTCTCTCTCTTTCTCCTTGGATGACCGAATTATGTGTGCTGAAAATGGAGAGGAATGTATCTTGAAATATCTATAAATGAAGTGGCACATGTGTTAATTTATGTAGGTCCCATTTGCACTGATAAAGTAACTTTATACTGAGATATTGAACCACTTGTTTATGATATTGTTGATATCTTGTTTTGATGATAAACAATATGTTTTTGTGTTTTGCATGAATCATGTGCACTCAAATACTTGTTTTATACTCTTGAGAAAAATGTTTTTGAAAACCTTTATCATGATTCTCGAGTATAGTTTTGCATATTCAAGTATTGGCTTTTAAAATGAAGTTTTACACACAACACCTTCAAGAATAGTTGAGTATTGATGGAAGTGTTGATAACACTCGAGCATAGTACGTTAATCCTCGAGTATCGTTCTTAAAAATTCAGCTTTAAAACACAACACTTTTAGGCATACTTGAGTATTGGTGAAAGTATCGTTAGTACTTGAGTATCAATACTCAAGTATCAGATTAGAAAATCCTATTATTTAAACACAACACTTTCAAGCATACTTGAGAATAAAAGAAGAGTATTCATCACAATACTTCAGAAACTCACAGTACTTGAGTATTGAGGTTATCTTACAATACTTCCAAGTGGTCTCAAGAATTAATAAGAGTGCTTAGGGGAGAAAGCTCACCAGAACTTGAGTATTGAGGTAGTACTCGAGTATTGATGATATTTTATAAAACTTTTGGGCACACTCAAGAATCAATGAATGTGTTAGTATTGAAAAGCTTCACTAACACTCAAGTATGGATTGCAGAACTAGAGCATTGAGCAATACTTTTAGAAGTTCTTGAGTACCATTGAAAGTAAACTTCTTTTAAACTCAAAAACTTTCAGTAGAACTCAACTACCAACAAAAGTTTTGTGAACACTCAAGTAACCAGTTATACACTCGAGTATTGGTTCCAAAATCTTATTTCTGATAGAATGAATTTCAAACGACACTCGAGTATTATTTTCAACAATTAAGTATTTCTTCATTCACTTTAGTTTTGCTAACATAATTTTCAAACATCACTTGTGTATTGCTAAACATACTCGAGCACTTCCTTTATCTGACCATATCTCAATATGTTAGAAGTTACAACTTTATTCATAATCTTTCCTTTTCCATGCCTAATTGTTTTAAATCTCTTTTTCTATCATAAATACTTATTTTTCCTACTTAGCAACAGGGCATGGGTCTTTTGACAGCTTCTCTAGCATGAGTTCAATGGACAAAATCTCAGGCAATGGCCATGATTCGTGTCAAAAGCATTTAATGCACAATGTTGAACAATGAAGCTAAGTGTAACAGAAATGAAGCTCTCTCTAACAAACATTTATTGCTACCCAACTATAAATAGAAGAGCATTCAAGATGGAAGGGCAAGAACAACAATCTACGAACTTGCATTCTATATACGCTCAACAACTTCCTCTGTATACTCTCTCAATAATTTATGCTTTAGTAGTTAGCATTCAATTCTTGTGAGAGAATTTGTATAGCCCAAAATCATTATTTTTGAGAGAAACACAAGATTGGGGAATCTTGAGAAAGTTGGTGCGATTATGGAGATAAAGGAGGAGTGTGGCTCTCTGTTTTTCTTTGAGTTTATGAGGGGGAGTGTGACTTCACTTTTTGTAAGGGCTTGTGAAGCCTAGAGTTTTTATTCATAGTGGATTAGTGAATCTCAAAGGTCATCTAAGGATTGGACGTAGGTTAGAAGGATCGAACCAGGATAAATCACTGTGTTATTTTCTTCTCACAACTCTTTGGGTGACTCTCTTTCAAAAACTGTTTTATTGCTTTTACAAGAGAAATTTTTAAAGGCTACCAATTCACCCCCTCTTGGTTAAATCCTATTCTAACATTTGGTATTAGAGCATGTCTCTTGTCTAAAGGACTTAAAAGTCTTAAGAGTGATCAATAGTAGGATTTGGCAAACACGTTATGGGTGATGGAGCTTCAATTACCAGACCACGAGCTTTCAACAGACAACATTTTTCATTTGGAAAATAAAATTTCAAAACTTTACCTTAGCTACTGACTTTGGTTTGTGGGATGTTTTTGAAGAAGGAAATTTTATTCCATAGAAGAAAGTGGATGATAGACTTGTTCCCAAAACTTGAAAAGAGTTTCATGAAAAAGATTCTAAGAAAGTTTTTCTTAACAGGAAAGTTGTTCTAATGTTGTAGGCTCCTCTAAATGAAGATGAGTTTTACAGAGTATGCAACCTTCCCTCAGCCAAACACACATGGGAAGCATTGGAAACAACTTACAGAAGAATAGATGTTGTCAAAGAAGGAAGGGTTAACACACTTACTACTAATTATGATTTATTCAAAATGAATGAGGGAGAGTCGATTGCAGAATTTGAAATAAGGCACATGCATCATATCAACAAGTTGGCTGCTCTTTGAAAAACCTATGATCAACGGTCTCAGGTAAGGAAGATTCTTAATATTCTTACTAACAACTGGGAAGCTAAAGTGACAACTATCAAAGAATCCAGAGGTGAATCGATGATGTCTGTAGTAGCTCTTTTTGCAAGCTTAGCCAAATACAAGAGTAAACAGAAGTTTAAAAATGAATTATCCAACATAGAGGATAAGAGAAAGAAAGGACTTGCTCTCAAGTCCATTAAAGAAAAAGAGCTAGAAACAGAGGCTGAAGTGGAAGATGAAGAACTGGCCATGGTGGTCTGCAGATTTAGAAAAATGTACAAAAGGGATTAGAATGCCTGACGATTCCAAAATGGAGGATCAAGCACAAGGAAAGACAAAAAAATCATATGCTTCGAATGCAACAAGCCATGTCACATCAAGGCTAACTACCTTTAGCTTTCTATGCGAAACAAAGAAAAGGAGAAATTCAACTCATTCAAAAAGAAGAAATCATATGTGTTAGGCATATAGGGTGATAGCTCCTTTGACGAGGAAAGTGAAGTCGAGGAAGAAGTGAATATATGTCTTGTTGCTCAGGAAGAAGAGTCTAAGATAGAGGAGGTAATAATTACTAAACCAAACTATAATGATATGCATAATGAATTCCTAAAGTTTGCTAAAGAATTGGCTCTCCTTAGAAAGAAAGTCAAAAATCTTGAAAAACCTATGACTGATTACTTTTCTAGCCAAATGTTGGAGGCACAACTTAAGTCTATGGCTCATGATCTCTCCTCTCGTATGACAGCCTTGGAAGAGAGAATGACCTCTCTTAAAGACTTCATTCATGGCAGTAGAGCTCGTCCTTTTGTCTCTGAGCCTTCAACCTCTGTTGCTCTAGTTAAGCTTCTTGAGCTCTCAGTCCCAGAGCCACCTGTAGAGCCTGAGCCCTCTATTCCTCCTATTTTAGAGCCTTCATCTCCTCAGCCCTCTGATGCTCCAGTCTTTGAGGCTCCTGCTCCTCCATCTACTGAGCCCTCGTCTTCTAAGACACCATCCATTCCTATCACCGATCTTGCTTCCACTTCCCCTTAGCATCCACTTTGAGTGATGATATAAAGGGGGAGAAGAAATCGGAGTTTTCAGCATTTTTTGTTTTAGCTTTATATGTTTTCACTTACTTTTGACGATACCTTGTTCCTAATTATACTCTGTTTATGTACCTGACTTCTAAATTATGTTTATGTACCTGACTTTTGAATTCTATTTATGCAATTCACCTTTGATTTATTTGATCATGTTGACTATTTTGTCTCTTTCCATAATTCCTGATAACTTAATTTTGTTATCATCAAAAAGGGGGAGAATGTTGATATCTTGTTTTGATGATAACAAATATGTTTTTGTGTTTTGCAAGAGTCATATGCACTCAAATACTTGTCTTATACTCTTGAGAAAAATGTTTTTGAAAATCTTTATCATGATTCTTGAATATAGTTTTGTGTACTCAGGTATTGGATTTCAAAATGAAGTTTTACACACACAACATGTTCAAGAATACTTGAGTATTGATGGAAGTGTTGATAACACTCGAGTATTGTAATGTCCCATATTCACCACCTTTATGCCCCTTTGAAATGATTAACTAACCACTTGAGTTCTTAAACTTATTCTGAATTTATACGCCAAGCGAGGACTAATCTTACTTTAAACCACACTTGGAAAAATTATAAACTTTTAGGGTCCTTTGGAAGTTCATGATAAATTTCTATAAACCTAGAACCTAGTGGTTAGCGTCTTCAATTAAACTCATTCAATTTTTTATAGGGTGTAGGGTTCTTACTTTGACAAGCTCATGCATGATTAATGTTGAGGCAACCATAAAATTTCACTTTGCAACTTATTTCAAAACTTGGCTTTTGGAGGATTTCGTCGTGGCCAACTATTACTTCGCAGCGAACCTCCTCAGAGCAGTGAGAATCCTTCTCGAGTCACTTTCATGTGGCCAACCGTTGCCTTTGTTGCGGTGAGCTCCTCAAAGACAATGAGGTGCACTTCGCAGTGGCCAACCATGGCCTTCGCCGCGGTGAACTTGGTCAAAGAACGCATGTCAAATAACAACAAGATACATAAAATGGTATATATACACTAGTTTAAGCAGCAACATTGATCCAAAATGTATATAATCCAAGTTTTACAACTTCACCATAATTCATAACTATAAATTGAACTTCAAAACACATAATCACGCATATAAACTTATGGACACATAACTTTAGCATTCCCAAGCCTTGCTACTATGCTTCTACCTCCAGCTTGTGATTTCCATGCTTTCATCGTGATCGAAATGTTCACCTAAAGGGTTGTTATTTCGGTGGGGAAGAGTTTCATGCAAATCTCAGTAGCAAATTATACCAACAATAACTATGTTATTTTCTTCTCACAACTCTTTTGGTGACCCTCTTTCAAAAACTGCTTTATTGGTTTTACAAGAGAAATTTATAAAGGTTACCAATTCACTCCCTCTTGGTCAAATCCTATTCTAATAAATATTTCTACCCTCATTTTGCTCTTGAAATAAGACCATTACAAGTGGCGAAATATGGACCCCTCTTCTCACTTTACAAAACTTCAAGTTTCCATAAAGTTACTTTATGACATCAGAAATACTTTTCGGGAAACCTCTGATCACTTAACCATTTCAAGGTTATTAAAAATTCCCAAAATTTATTTGATACTCCCATGATTTTTCTCTCCTCAAATTTCTTTCTAGAATGCCTTCAATTAATTTTCAAATAAAACCCTAATTCGGGGTTTTTTCGAGCCTTTTCCTTTCTCTCCGATAAATTGTTTCTAAGTTCAACTTGGAAACAATTTTATAAATTTCTGCACTTTCTGAGATACTTTCTCTTGCTTTGAAATTAGATATCTGAAGCCTCTGGATATTTTAAATAATTATATTCAGCTAAAAATTAATTAATTAGGAAAATATTAAATAACGTTTAAAATTCACGTAAAGATTATTTTTATCATTTTAACCTAAACTAGGCCTCAATTACGAATCAATGAAGTTTTCTCTATCTTTCAGTGGCCTAGGCAATTTTCTAATATTTCGATCAACTTTACCAAATATGCTTTGACTTTCTCGGAATTACCAAAATGCCATTAAATTTCTAGAGTGATAATTTGATCCCAAGAATTTTGAAATTACAGTATAGTCCCAAATTTTGGATTGACATTTTGGTCCTTTATTTTTCAAATTGACACTTTAGTCCATTACTTTTTCAAAATAACAATTTTACCCTTACTTTTTCTACATTTGGCATAATGGCATTTTCACTCTTCCTTTCTTTTCCTTTCATCCTCCAAACCTTTTATTAATATGTAGCCACTCATTTAGCCTTTATATCTAATTATCGAAAACTTGGATATTACATATAATGTGTACTAATTAACAAAAAATACATAAACTTTCGACATCTTGCCCTGTTTTTATCTTACCCCAACTTGGGGATTATTTAAGGACATTTTACCCTTTTTATCACTTTCAATATGACATTTTGAACAATATTTGTATATCACTTGTTTTCAAACTTACTCAAACTTACTTTGGCATATTCAACATTCTTACATATTTCACATATGGTATACATCATTGTTGAGGTTTAACATACATAATCCAACATTACCATTTGGACACAAAACTTGCATCATTTTCCACCTATGCACAATGTCTTGAACACACTGCTCCACCATTTAACCTATCACTCCTTGCCTTTGCCCTTGCTTGAACTTGGAGCTAGTGGGTTGCATTTTTGGGTAGAATGAGTTTTCTTGAAAATCTCAATAGCAAATATTACTAACATGCATGATTATTACCAATGATACTAACTAGCCATGAACATGAACATACTTTCCTACATGCAACTAATTCAAAACTTGCACATGGCCAAGGCATAAAATAGATAATGATTTACATGTTCAAATATCACATATTTCAATTAGAACAATCATCATGGAAAACAATCACAAATAACAATCAATAGCAACATTAATGTATAAGTTAGTAAATTTGCTACCTTCTACACTTAGCTTGGCTTGGACTTGAACTCTTCTTATCCCTTGAGCTTGGTAGACTATCTTGCTATTTTCAAAGCTTACACAACATTATAATGGATTTATTATTAATAACTATCCGTTGGCATGCATTATAGCATCTCAAACTTAATGCTCTTCTTCACTTCCAACTATAGCCCTTTAAGCTCTAACTTTTCCATTTCCAATTTTAATGCTTCCAAATTTAGTTTCTCACTTGTACCCTACACAATTTTCCATTGTAAATTGTACACATAAAAATCATCAAAATCTATTTCCCCTCCCCTACAGCTTTGGCCGAAATATTCCCAAAGAAGAGGAAATGTGATTTTGAAGATTTCTTTACATATACTTGCTTACTCTTACTTCTAATAAACTTTCTAACCATTATATAACACAACATCGTTCTCTCTTACACTTACATGAAATCAAAACGCACCTCCCCATTAGGTTCAATATCCCAAAATTCAATACAAAATCAAACAATCTCAATCCAACCATCAACAAGCTCAATAACATCAATAGAGTTGTATTTTGGAACTTACCTCTTCCAATTTGACCTCTTGGTCACTTTCTCTCTTTAGAAGCTCTAGGGTCTTGAACTTCCCTCTTCAAGAACACCAAATCACAAAGAAATAACCTGATTAAATGGAAGCTAGGTGTAATATCCTCAATTTTCTGTAACCGAGAATAAGGGTTGAGCAATGGGCTACAGAGTAATAAAGGGGCCAGAGGGTGAATAGAGGTATAAAAGATGCTAAGGGTGCCATCTTGCAAGAAAAGAAAATGTAGGGGCAAAACGGCCATTTTGAGAAAAGTCAAGGGCATTTTGGTAATTTTGACCAAAATACTAGAAAATGACCCCGGGCACCAGAAGGTAGAGAAAAATTCACTGATCAATAATTGAGGCTCAGTTAAGGTTAAATGGACAAGAATATCCTTCACAGGTAATTTTTATAGTAATTAATATTTTGGCTATTTAATGTGTTTTTAGCTAAATGTTATTATTTAAATTGCCCACAGGCCTTAGAAAAGTAATGTTAAGGTGGCTAAAAATAGTTTATAGAGTGGCCTAATTTATAAAAGTTCTTAGCAGAAAGTCAGAAATAGGTTGCTGAAACGGTAGTATGAAAGACTGAAAATCGCCTAATCAGGGTTTCCAGAAGAAAATTTGTTAAGGGCATTCTGGAATGAGTTTTGAGGAAAGAAAAATACCTTGATGAAATTATGAATTATGGGAATTTTTAAGGGTCTGACATGGCCTTAATGATAAGAAAATTCCTAAAAAGCATTTTCAGTAGCCGAAAATCAGATATAATAAGGGTAGTTTTGGAAAAATAGATTTGTGGGGTTAGAGTGCAGCCACTTATCATTCACTTATTCAAAATGATAAGGCAATGAGAGATATTTAGCCTAACAGGAGATTTTATCAGTGTAAAATTGCTTTGACAATATAAGTAGGCTCCACATGACTTAAATTACATGCCATCAGATTTTTATAAGTCCTCCTTCACTCCATTTCATCCCGTTTTCATGCTCCAACTAGAAATAGAGAGAGGGAAGGCTTGGAAGAGAGGAAGCCAAGGAGAGGAAGAAAAGCAAGCCAAGATCAAGGTAAAGTTTATGTTTAGGCTTGATTTCTTCTACAAAATCTATCTATAGGTTGTGGTCTTCCATTTAACTGGTTTATTTTCTCCCCTATGCTTGTGATTAAAGAGTTTCAAGAGTAGTCTTGAATGGGGCTAGTGAGAGAAAATGAAGAGGAGTAAGAATCACAAGCAATATGTGCTCTAGATAAACTCTATGCATGCTTTTGCGACATGTTGGTAGTTAGTTTGAGTTGATTTGAAACTTTTATAAAATTTTGGCAAGAAACCCTTGTTCTTGCTACTGGGATGAAATTGAGAAGGCATGTGGATGCATGTATTGATGTTATTAAATGATGGAAAGTGGTGTAGGAGTGGAATTATGCATGTAACTTCAAAGAAATCTTGCAAAATTCCATTTCCTCACATTTTTGGTAAATTTCGTCCAGCTGAGGTTCAAGGGTAAAGGAGTGTGATTTTGTGTGTTTTTATGCTTCCATTGAGTTTAGAAGGCAAAATTGTGTAGGGTAAAAGTAAGAACACAATTTTGGAAGCATTATAATCACAATTGGACAAGTTGAAAGCTAATTTGCTAAGAAAGAGTGTTTAAGTGGTCAAGTGCTATAATGCATGAGAAATGGCCTAGTATTGATACCAAATGCATTATCACTTATGTATGAGTCTTAAAGTGCCAAGAAGTGGTTCAAAGTGCAAGTTGGGAGCCAAGTGAAATCACATTGGAAAGTTAAAGCTTGAAGGTAGCATAAATTCTCACTTTTACATTTACATTGGATTTAATTGGTGTATGTGTTGATTTTCCATGTGTTAGGTATGGTTGTAGCCATACAACATGTAAACCTTTGCTTGTGAATATGCATGGTTGTAGCTATGCTATGTTGCCTTGGCCTTGTGCAAATATGAGTATATGAGTAAGGTGTTGTTTTAGTGTCATGGCATGATAGTTTACATTTACATAATCAAGCATGTTGATGTGTTACTTAGAGATAATTGCTACAGGGATTTCCTTGAAATCTCATTCTTTCCAATGACTAACCATAGGCACAAGCTCAAGAAGCAAGGGCAAAAGGTGCAAGATTGAAAGGTGGGTGGCTTCCAAAGTAAAAGGAAAAGTGTACATGTTGTGCATGATAGTATGTATGAGTGCAATTTTGGATAAATGAAAATTAAACTCCTACACTAAGTCATTTATGTGCTTGATGATGTGAATAAGTGTGTGTTATTTTGAAATGCATAAAGAAAGCAAAGATGAGCATGCAATGTGGCTAAAAATGGTCCAAAGACCTCATTTATAACAAAATAGGATAAATTGAGTAAATGAGGTTCAACTACTATGAATTTTTTTCGTGCAAGTAGTTCTCTTTATAAGCTTTCTAAAGAGCCATAGTTTTCTCAATTTGGAGTTGTGTGTAAAAAGTTATGCATTTTACAAGTTCAGTAGAAAAATCAAAAAAATGACAGCAGCAGAATTTGTCCCGACGAAAGTGGTCAGAGTGGGCATTCTGGAATAGTTCATCATAGTGAACTCAAAAGTTCACCACAGAAAACATGGTCAGAGAGAAAGTCCCCTTTTTCAATGGAAAAGCTTGCTACAGCAAAACCCAAAGTTTACCACAGCGAAATCCCCCATTTTAAACCAAATGAATAGTGATTTTTTCAACTTTTTTCAGCTTTGATTGAGCATCACTTGGGTCCAAGGAGTACTTTTCCCTTATAAGGAATTGAGAAAGATTTCATTAGAGACCTAAATCACTTGGTTTAAATTTTTCTAGAATTAATTGTGAATTTTCAAATTTGGGCCAAAATTCCAAGTTTCCAAAGGAATAATAACTCAAGTGGGAATTTTTGAGATTCACATAAGTGACTAATTCTAGCTAATGTAATGGTCTCAAGTGGTTAAGTTAAAGTCTCTAATGAGTAATAAAGCTATAGAAGGGAGGTGTTACACTAGGGGCTAGAAATTTGAATTATCGAAAGATTTCATACCAAAATCACACTTTTACCTTGGGTTTTGGTTGAATCTTGGCTCTTCTCTTCTTGCTCTCTCCAAACCTAACCCCTCTCTATTTTTCTGCAGGTTGGTCGACTAAATGAAGGTTTCCATGTGTTTAAACACTTAAACACTTAAGTTAACAAGTGGGCCCACAATCACATCTGATAACATAACTTTCTGCTGCTAATTTCTACGAGATGGATATAAACTCTTTTTACTTTTGGCCTTTAAATATGATCACGCCAAGTGGCTTATTCTACATCCATCATTCTATTAGTTTACTTTCCTTTGAAGTTTCCTTTCAATTCCTTAGCTTGGTGACCAAGCAAAAATGTTCCGAGAATTCTTTTTGGGAACTTTCTAATCACTTGACCAACGTATTACCATAATAAATTCCTATTTATTCTGAGGTATTTATTTGAATTTTCTCAACTTCAAACCCTTTCCATAAATACCCTTTCGGCAGTTTCTTAAATACAAGGGTTTGCTATCTTTTTATTTTTGTCGGGTAAATTGCTTCTATCTTAAACTTGAAACCAATTTTAGAAATTCACATAATTTTTAAACTATTTTTCCCCATCTCTTAAATAATTATTTGAGGCCTCTTAGTATTTTTAATAATTATATTTGCCTAAATATCTCTTAATCAACCAAATATTAAATAATTACAAAAATTAATTTTGAGGTCATTTCTAATTCTTTAACCTCAATTCTTCCTCAAATATTCTCTTCATTTCTATGCTTGGGGGGGAATTCTCTGATCTCCTAGTTAAAATTATCAAAATGCCCCTAGTTATATGAATTTTCTCAAAATTACCATTTTGCCCTTACTTGGTGACTAGGTAAGTTCATCAAAATTATCATTTTACCCTTACTTGGTGGCCAAGTAAACTTCCTCAAAATTACCACTTTGCAATTACCCACGACATCTCTAGTGTTTATGTTATTATATGGCTTTTATCTAACCTTCAACTACATGTTTAGCCTTTATTTCCAGTATAGAAAATATGGATGCTACATCTATAACCTTTCCTCTTCTAAGCCAAATGCTACATAATTTGTGAGAATCATTTTACCTGGTAAGAAACTTCTTAGAATTGGCTTGGTAGCATACACCATTCAGGCTCATTCATAAAATTTTAGGCTCAAAATTCAGGATATGATAGCGTAGCCGCTTGAGATGACATCACAAACTCTGGAGGAGCAAGTATTAACAAGGGCTGGCACTTGATGTTTCTTTGTGAAACTTCTTTGGTCCAATTTAATTGACTGAAAGCAATATATATATATATATATGGTCCTCTTCCTTTTTTATTTTTAAAAGGGCATATGAGTAATTTTAACCATGACAGGAAAAAAAAATAAAAATCCCCCTTATGAAAAAAGGGAATACAAACTTGATACCTCAACGGCTCAACCCACTCTACGGTCACCCATATCACTCTTTGTCATTTAACTACATTAATTACTAAAAATGTTAATTAAATTGTCAAATTAATTGTATTTATTATTTATTTATTTATTAGGGCTATTAAAAATTTATTATCTCAAGTTAATTTATTCGTCCTCTGATATAAGAAATTAAGTAATTTTTCATGTAAAAATATTAAAAACTTGAAAAAAAATTGAATAATTTTTTAGCAAACATATAATTCATTATATATATATTTACAGATTTTGAGTTATAATATATTAATGAAAGGATCTCAAAATTATATAATTTTATAATTTAATTGAAATATATGTATATATATATGATTGTAAAATATTTCATTCAACAAATGTATTTAAAAGATGGGTTAAGGTACAATTTTAACAACAAATTTTTCACTGAAAGCGTTGAAGACCATAAAGTTTTGTTGGATGCAAAAATACACATAAACTTGATAAAGAGGGGAAAAATAACAAAACTGTGAGGAAGGCAAACGATCCCTTACTTTTTATTTGTGGCCCCACAATTATAAAAGCATTCTGACTTTGTGGGGCCCACAAATAAAAAGTAATGTTTGTCTATGTAAGCAGTTTTGTTATTTTTGCATCACTTTAATAAGTTCATGTGTACTTTTTGCTTCCAACAATATGGTGCTTGATGATCTTAACGAAAAATTTATTGATAAAATTGCACCTTAGCCCTTAAAAGATTATATTATAAATGATTTCAATAAATAAATGAGATTAAATATTTAAATTTATTAAAAATAAAACAATAAAATTATAAAATGAATTAACTTTGTAATATATGATAATCAATGTAACAGTTTGACAAAAATGTGGAGATATATATTAAAATTATTTTTTAAATTTTGGATGAAAATATGTCGAAAAAGCTCGTAGTCAAAAGAGTTCTCCACGACAAAAAGACACATTAATATGGTAGAGATTTAGGCTTAGTTGATATTGTGCCCTAATCTTCATGCTAGTCAACTTCTGTATTTTTTCTGCCACACAAACTAAAGAATAAAAAAGAATGAAAACTTTGGAAACTGATTTTTAAAGCATATTTTGAATCCTTTGGGTTGAAAGCCTATGTGATTTGATTTTGATTGGAACGGAAAAAGGCATTTAATGGGAATTTTTTTAAAAAAATTAACAAATAATTAAAAAAAGAAAATAAAAAGAATAAAAAAGGAATTGTTTTGGTCGAAAAGAATAACAAGGAATGGAAACTTTGGAAACTGAATATTTAAAACAGATTTTGAATCCATTGGGTTGAAAACATGTGTGATTTGATTTTGATTGGAAGGGGAAAAGGCATTTGATGGGAATTTGAAAAAGGATAATATCTTTAAAAATTTAAAATTTGAATCTTAGAAAGACAAGATGTTAACAATTACATATTCTCTTATTTTGATTGAAATAATTGTAAAATGATTGTATCCCTTTTTCAAAATTTAATTCATAATTAAATTTAATACAATTTATGAAAAATTTGAAAAAGAAAGGTAATTAATGTAAGATTTAAAAGTTAGGAAAAATTGATCTTCTAACCCTCTAAAATTGTAATTTGATTGATTGATGATGAAAATTGAATGAACTGTCAAGCTTATGACCACACCAAATGAAGTGTCCATTTCGATTAGTGGTAGAAGCTACTTTTTCAACGTAATTTATGGTCTACAAGGTAAGTGTGTAAAATAAGTTTTGTCTCAGTTTGTGTAATATCCAGATTTTTTGATAACTGGATATAAAGGTTAAACGAGTAATTAAACATTATTTAAGGCTCCGGAGAATGAAAGGAAAGGAAAACAAAAGTGAAAAATGCCACTTGCTAAATGTGGAAAAGTGAGGGCAAAATGGTCATTTTGAAAAGTAAGGAACCAAAGTGCCATTTTTGAAATTCAAGGGCATTTTGGTAAATTGAGACAAATCAAAGGGCATTTTGGTCAAAATTTGACCAAAGTATCAGAAAATTTTACAGAGTCCTAACAGATAGAGAAAAAAATTCATTGATCAGTAATTGAGGTCCTGTTCAGGTTAGAATGACAAAAAAAACTATAATATCCCCAAAATTTGAGCCTAAAAAATTAAGAATAAGCTTGAATGGTATATGCTACCAAGCCCAATTTTGAGTAGTTTCCTGCAAGGCAAACTGATTATGTAGCACTTGGCCTAGCAAAGGAAAGGTTAAAAGGCCAGAAGAAGAGTTACTTAGCAACCAAGTAACCGACACTTGGCCACCAAGTAAGGATAGAGTGGTAATTTTGATAAAGGTTACTTGACATTAAGTAAAGACAAAATGGTAACTTTGAGGAAGTTACTTGGGCTCTAAGGGCATTTTGGTAATTTTGCCCAAAATATCAAGAAATTGATCGAGGTGCAAAAATGTGGAGAAGAATTCCCTAAGGCATAATTGAGGTTAAGGAAGCAGAAATAACCTCAAAGTGAATTTATAATAATTAATGAATATTTGGTTAATTAAGGGATTTGCAGCCAAATATAATTATCTAAAATAATTAAAGGCCTAAGATAATTATTGGAAAAATAGGAAAAATAGCTGGAGGATTATGAGAAATTATAAAAATGGTTTTAGGCTTAAATTCAAAGTAATGCACTTGAACAAAATGAAAAGACAGAAGAAGCTTCGGAAAAAGGAAAACTCAAGGAAGTTCTGAAAAAGTATTTCCGGAAGAAGTTTGAGGTAGAGAAAAATTAGAGAAGTATCCCTTGAAAGATAGGAAA
The DNA here is from genome assembly GCA_006871305.1 of Vachellia collinsii. Lineage (NCBI taxonomy): Eukaryota > Viridiplantae > Streptophyta > Magnoliopsida > Fabales > Fabaceae > Vachellia > Vachellia collinsii. Next base: position 5,973 of record QFDD01000297.1, on the reverse strand, counting down.
CCTCTAAGCTATATTGGTTAAGTGATCAGAGGAATTCTAAAAAGAATTCCTAGAGTACTTTTGCTTGGCCTCCAAGTAAAGGAATAAGGGGGGAACAAATAATTAAATTGAGAGGCTTAGAGGTAACCAAATGGCAATATCAATACTCCATATGTAAGAGAAAAAGAGGAGGAATTTATGTGATAAAAGTTGTTGGGAAAAAGTTGTGTTATCATATACTAGTAGAACCTGGAAGATGAAGCTTATGAGACAAGTTTGGACAACTCTTCTTGCAAGTTAGAAAACTTGCTAACGAAGCAAAGGAACTTACCAATCAAGCCCTAGGACTTGCCTTGCAAGCAAAGTAGCTTGCAAAACAAGCAATAAGACTTGCCCTCCAAGTAAGACAACTTGGAGAGCAAGCCAAGTCTTGGCTATAAATAGGAGAAAGGGGCAGCCAAGAAAGAGTACCCCACAGCCAAGAGGAGCGGGAAGAGAGAAAAGAGAGGAGAGGAAGAGGAGGCGCACGGGAGAGAAGAAAGGAGAAGCAAAGGGCCAAGTTCCAGCCAGTATTCAAGGTTCAGTATGTTTCAAGAGAGCAACCTCATCACCAAGTTGATCTAGAGGGAATAAGGGAGTTTACAGAGCTCAAAAGTGCAAAAAGGAAGACATTAAAGACAAGCAAAGTTAAGCATACATCTGGTAACAAAGTTACTAACATTTATACTAATATTGTCATTGATTATTGTTTATTTATTATGCTATGCTACATGCTATTTATATGCTATATGAACATGTGAAGTTATGTTTATGACGTGCCATTGCTATATGCAAAGTGTTTTCAAAGTGCATCCTAATATGTTCATGCATAGTTAGATAGAAAATAAATTATAATCAAGCATGTTAATGTATGTGTTATTGACTTTTGCTATTGAGATTCCCCGAATCTCATTCTCCCAAAAAAAAACCTTCTAGGTCAAGGCTTAAGCAATGTCAAGTGAGGAAGGAAGAGACTTAAGGTGGGAGATTTGGTCTCAAATTGAAAGAAAATGCATGCTTGTAATGCAAAAACTTGTATATGGGGAATTACGTTAAATTATGAGAATATGTATGATGAACTGCTACTTTTCCATGCCTAAGTTAAGTATCTTGAAATTGTATGAAGCATGTTAAATAATTATGGAGTTAAGTTGAGTGTGAGAAAAAGGGAAAGAACAAGCATGTATAAAATAAGAAAAAGGGTCTAACACCCTTACCAAATGGTCAACTTGAGGTAACAGTGAAATATAGTAAATGGAATCCAATTGCTTTGAAATTTTTCAGAAAAATAGTTCACATGGAAAGCTTTAAAGTGAGTCTAAATTTTCTGAATTTGGAGTTTTACACAAGTTATGATTGTCCAAAGTTAGCAGAAAAATCTGGAAAATTGAAAAATGACCAAATAAGCAATGTTTATTCACACAATAAAGTGTATTAATTGGTCAAGAAATTGGACAAATTGATATTTTTTTTCCTTGTAGGGAATTTAATTAGCTTCATTTGAAGATTTGAACCACTCAATTCCAATTTTTCTATAATTATTTATGAATTTTCAAACTTGATCAAAAATTCTAAAATCTGATTAAGTGAACAGTAACTTTTGGTAAGTTTTAAAATTTCAATTGGTTAGCTGGAAGGCATTGAAGTTTCTAATTTAAGTTAAGAGAAGCTAAGGGAGATATTAAAATTTGTATGAACATGATTTTCTAATGATAATAAAAACATGGCTGTAACCGACATCAAAGATGCGATTTTAAAAACTAAATGATGTGGCTTTTCTTGAGGGCTTAGAGAGATCAATTTTGGAAGGATACTAAATATATATATATATATATGGCTTGAGAGGGATATATAACTACCAGAGCCTACAATTTCAAACAAGTGAATGCTTGTACCTTGATGTTCCTCTTCTTCATGTCATTTCTTTCTAATGTCTAATAGAAAGCCAATTTTATGCCGTTGTTTGAATTTTCAATGGCTTGTGGGTAGGGGTGGAAATAGGCAAGCCCTTTAATAGGGTTGTACAACCTGACCTGGTTAAAGCCTAGTGAGACCTAGCCTATTTAACATAAAGGCCATGCTTCAAACCTATTTAAAAGCTTACTTTTTAAATATGTTAGGCTTCTTTTTGTTTTTCAAAGGCCAAGCCTACAAGCATGTAGGTCTAGCCTGTTTAACTTCCTGTAGTCTTTAAATAGGCTCAAAGCCTTCTATAAAAATATAGACTTTAGTAGGCTTAAAGTCTAAAATATGAGGCCTTTATTAAAGGCCAAATTGTGAGTATGCCTTTAAAAATGCTTGAGGTTAGCCTATGCCTAAGCCTAAAAAAGTCTGTATACAGGTTCATACTTTGGGCCCATGTTGTATGCTCAGGCCAATTTAACCAAAAGTTTGCCTACTATGGCCTATTTCAACCCCTACTTGTAGGAAGATCTGCCCTTGTGAGTTGTGACTAATATTTATATTAATGATTAGTAATAGTTTATAATATTAATTATTAGTCATAATTTTAATAATTAATGCTATACTCATCTAGCGTAAGGGTTTGCTATGAGGATTTGTCAAGAGCTAGATGGGAATGTGAGATAAAGACGTGATTGTTGGTACTAATTGGTAGGAAACATTTACTTTAATTTAATGTGTCCTTTTGCAAATCATTTTCTACTATTCTCTTCCATCCAATATAATAACAGGAGAGGGTTTATTGATCACTAAGTTGATATTAAATTCATTAGGCTTGGGAATGAAAATATACTTTTTAAAGTTAAGGGATCAAAATGAAATATCATGCAAATATAAATGACCAAATTCATATTTTAACCTTCTATATAATACCTCATTATCCTTAGGAGAATGTGATATCACAAAATTTCTCGAAATAATTCAAAAATTCACAATCTAAATTTTAGCGTACCACAACTAAATGTAAAATCTCAGATTATAAAATTATAAGAATGATGGCTGTGATATCCAGGTTTTTGATAAATGGATATAAAGGCTAAACGAGTAGCTAAAGACTAATTAAGGGTCAAAAGGATGTAAGGAAAGGAAAGGAAGAGTAAAAATGCCATTATGCCAAACGTAGAAAAAGTAAGGGCAAAATGGTCATTTTGAAAAAGTAAGGGAGTTAAGGGTCAATTTGGAAAATCAAGGGACCTAAGGGTCATTTAGAAATGGGACTAAAGTGAAAATTTTGAAATTCGAGAACCAAATTGCCATTTGTGAAATTCAAGGGCATTTTAGTAAAAAAGAGGAAGGCTTAAGGGTTATTATAGTCAAGGTTTTACCAAAATATCAAAAAAAATTTGGTCAAAATTTTCAGTTACAGAAATATTCGTAGGTCAATATTTGATGCCGGTTGGAGTTAAAATGACCAAAATAGCCTTCACCGGAATTTTGAAGGTCATTTAATTTTTAGATGTTTTGTAAATAATTAGTCAAACATAATTATTTAAAATACCTAAAGGCCTCAGATATCTGATCTTTGAGTAAGGAAAAATAGATAAAAAATTTTAGTATTTTATAAAGTTGTTCCCAAGAGAAAGTCAGTAACAATTTCCCCTATCGGAAAGAAAAGGCCCAAAAAACCTCGAATTAGGGTTTTATTTAAAAATTAATTAAAGACATTATGGAAATAATTTTGAGGAGAGAAAAATCATGGGAGTATCAGATGAAATTAGAGAATTTTTAATGACCTTAAATCCGTCCAATAATCAGGAAATTATTGAAAAGTATTTTCAGTGTCATAAAGTTACTTTATGAAAGTGTAAAGTTTTGTAAAGTAAGAGGTGGAGTTCCATATTTTGCCACTTGTAATAGCCTTATTCCAAGAGTAAAAGAGGTTGAAAATATCATAGCAAGTGGTGAATTATAACCATGTAAAATTATTTTATTGAATCCAAATGGGACCCACAAATTTACCACATGTTGCCACTTGAATAAAAGAGAGTTTGAGACCATTCTTCCTCCTCATTTCTCCAGCATTAAGGTTGGCCAAGTGAGAGCAAGAGAGAGGGAAGGAAAATCACTCAATAACCTATGGAAAGTTGTGATTTATAGTTGTTATCTTCGCTATTTGGATCTCTAGCCTCTCCTCTTCACTTCTATAGGTTTATTTTCATGGTTTATGATGAGATTTTACTGCTGGAAAATCTGGTTCTTGAGAGAGAAAAATTACAAAGAGAGGGATTTAGAAGAAAAGATTGATAGGGAAATGCTCTATGCAAGTTGTGGAGTTGATTGATGTATGTTTTGTGTTGGTTGATGAGGTGTGTGAATTTTTGGAATCTAGGAACCCTAGGGGGCATGCTGGCCAAATCCCTATGTACATGGCAGAAAAGTGTTTTGTGTTAAATATTGCATGAGAAGTGGTCAAGGAACAAGAATATGCACTTACATGCAAAGGAAGTTTGAAAAATCATTTTTTTATTATAAAGATTTTCGGCCAGACCTGTACCATAGGGAAGGAATGATTTTTTTTATGATTTTGATGCTTCCATTGGATCTAGAATGCAAAATTGTGTAGGGTAGAAGTGAGCAAAAAATTTGGGGAGCATTGGAACCATTTTTGACAAGTTTCAGGGCTTTAGGCCTCTTAAGCATCAAGAGGGATTTTGGAAAATTTTGATGCATTTAAGGCTTGATAATGGCTTAGGGTTGATTCCAATTGCATGATATTATATGTAGGAAGTTAATTTGCCAAAGGCAGAATTTGAAAAGCAAGAGGGAAGTACAAAATCACAAGGCAAAGTAAAGGAATCAAGGAAGCAAAGACTACTAACTCTACATTAATGATGTCATTGGTGATTATTTGTTGGTTGTGCTATGTTGCATGGTAATTTTTTGATACTTGAATGTGTGAAAATGTGCCCTTAACATACCATGGTTATGTGCAAAATGCTTGAGAAGTATTGATATGAGATGTCAATGCATGTTAGCTAAATAATGAATAATTATCATGCTTATTAATGGATATGTTAGTGTTTTTGCTATGACGATTTCTTTGTAATCTCAATCTCCCAAAACAACCTTCTTTAGGTTCAAGTGAAAATAAGGGCAAAGGAAAGATGGTGAATGAGTAATGGAGGCTTTATGAATCTAATGATGTGATGACAATTTATTATTTCATGTGAAATGCCTCTATGTGGATTTTTCAAAATTAATCTAAAGTAAATCTCTACATACTTTGGCATAGGGATAATCATGTGTAACCATGCTGAGTTTCTTAAGAAATGGTATTGAGTGAAATTATGTATGCCAAGGTAAAAAGGAAACAAGTTAAAGTACATAATGGGTCCAACACCCATGCCAAACCCCTAACTTGAGGCTGCAGGGACAAAAAGCAAAGGATGCCCAATTAATCTGAAAATTTCTAGACAAATAGCTCATATGGTCAGCTTCAAAATGAGCCTAAGTTCATTGAAATGAGAAATTTGTACAAAACGTTATGGCTTACCAAAGTTGAGAGAAAAACCTGAAAAAATTGAAAATTACCATATGAACAGTGCAACTTAATGGATTAAACTGTATTAATTGGGAAATAAATTGGATAAATTGGTATTTTTCCCTATAGATAATGTCATGAGGTTCATTTAGAGACTTGAACCACTCAATTTCAATTTTTCTAGAATTAGTTATGATTTTTCAAAATTAGACAAAATTTCAGAATTTACCAAGTGAATAGTGTGTTAGGATCGGATTTGACCAAGAGGGGGGGTGAATTGGTCAGATAAAATTTTCGCAACGTTAAAGGCGTAAAACAGAGTGTGAAGAAAATGGACAAAGTGGTTTATCCTGGTTCGGCCCTCTCTTGTTGAGATAATGTTTTGATGATGCCAAATATGTTTTTGAAATTGTGTTTGAATTGTTTGTTTTCAAAAAGATTTTTGAAAAGTTCGAGTTTTAATGGAATGTTTGAGAGAACTCGAGTTTGATGTTTTAGAACTCGAGTTGTAG